>JAULBS010006956.1:0-11314 GCA_032355785.1 Symmetromphalus regularis | reverse complement strand
ATTAATGAGGTAAGTTATATATTTTGTTTTTTATTCGTCAAAAACCATGTTCCAAGTAACGCAAACAGACTATAGTATATTGTTTATTTAGAAAGATTTCCACCTACCACTCTTTTCTCCTATAAAACATTGATGAAATGAAGCATTAGCTCCTGCATAACACTTAGCCTAACACTAAGTTTTCTAGAAAACGTTCAAAATTGAATTTGTATTGGTCATTCGATTCATTGTAATTATATCCTGTTTCCTTATTAAAACTGTGATAGCTCTACATAGTCATAAATTACTCTTGATATAAATGTATCTTATTTGAAGAACAATGTCTGTCATCTTGTCCACCCATCAACAACATAACTAAATTTTACCATCTGGACCCCTGATCAAGAAAAGAAATGGGTGTGACATATCCAGCTGATAACAATCAATAAACCTCAATGTTTTGAAAACAATTTTAATTTTTGTACCAATCAATCGTTCCTCTGTCACCTTTTCACTAATATAAACATTATGTTTGTCTAGTAGACTAATATTTCCGTTCACATAAAATGAAGGTTTATTCCTACTTACAATATTAACGTACCTCTCGATCTACGCAGTCTATTTCTGTCAACAATTCATCGAAGTAAAAACACCCTCCGTGCAAGATGGCGAAAAGTCTCGTGATCACTTACGTCATTTCTGTTTCCCAGTATGCAACATTAGACTATTATCTATACGTTAATTTATAGTTAAGTTATGGATAATCAAGTAATAGTAATATTATAGAATATAATAATTACAAAAATATATTTATAGGTGGGGTTTATTTTCTACACCACCTCTATAACGTGTAAAATCTAGAATTTTGTGATGTAGTGTTTATCAGAATAAATCATCCCGATGAGGTGCGATGAATCTTTGGATCGATCCTATGAAGAGGACAAATTTAGGTTATTTCCTATTGAGGCTATTCCAGTCAGTTGTCCACTGGTATTAAAACAAGCCGTCGTGTATATGTTGATAATATACTAGTAATTTTGAATCAAAGGAACAGAATAATTAATGGACAACTGAGTTTTCTCTCAAGAGACCCATCTTTAGACTTCAATTATAATTATACAAAAAATATAGTATGACACATTTACGTTATAAATAAAATACATTATTATTATTTATTCTGTAATAAAAAATTAAATATATGATTAGATGTATTTATATTATATAATTTATAAATAAAACGTGTATAGAACTTATTAAAACAATAATGATAATAAAATTGCATAATTCAAAACGATATCCACTCCACTCCTACCCAACTCCGATTTAATATGACAGCACATTTTCATATATATATATATATAAATCTGACTTAGGATCAAATTGGACTACTCCCACCAGAAGACTATTGTTCTCACCTTTATATGTTGTGTAGCTTGTACTCTTAATTTTTTATTTTATACTTCCGTTTGCATAAACCCTATACATGAAATGACAGAACAATCTAATAACGCTGACTTCAGTTCATCTGTTCTTGGAACAAAGAAATAGTAAGTTGTTAAAAATAGGTAAAATCGATAAATTGGTAATAAGCACAAGATAGTCACGTGGGTGATCTAAAAATAGAATACCACGTGTACTATAATAATTATGTCAGTCACGTGTTGTCATTGTTCATCATACTGCAATGCACGTGGCTAGTGTCTTTTTCTTATTCTCATTCCTCTTTTTAACGGGGATAGTTTATTTGGAAGGTGTTAATTGCAAAATGCCAAAGAAATATAAAGAATCACTCTCCTCCCCCATTTAATGGCATTTCAGGCACTTTACGCTATTACGGTTACCACATTTAATGATTTATGACTAAACACTTAAAACAGCCTTTTAAAAACCATGATAAGTACGAAACTGGGGTAGGCATAAAAAAAACCTGATGCAAGTTTATTATTAAGGAAAAATCTACTTGCTCCACCCCCCATCACCACCCCAAATAAAGGGAACCCGTATGCCTAATCAAGGGCGAAAATCGCTTCTTGAAAGTTAGGGGGACGAAACACCTCTCTGTTCAAAAAGTGAGGGGACGGAACATCCCCCATGTCCAAAAAGTGGGAGAGACTAAGCATCCCCCTGTCCAAAAAGGAGGGATGTGTCCCCACTACAGGATTGACTCCATTATAGATCCCCCTGTGTAGTTAGGTATTTTTGCGCTAAGACCACATGGTTAAGTGTTACAATAAAGAGAAATACTAGTAAAAAATATTATTTAGGCATTTAAATTTCAATTTTTTAAAGCAAAATGTATTCACTACCAATCACAGTTCATTTTATCAGTACATAGAAGAGACATACATGTATATTCCAATCTGTCTATAAAAAGCACCTGCTTTTAACAGCACTTTTATTCTATTGGTTGTTGTTACTGCACACAACTGTATGCTTTTATAGTGATAATTTTCAGAATGAAATTGTCTGGCTTCTATCGGTAGTGCATAGGTTAGAAATCTTAAAATAGTTCTATCTATTGAGTAAACCCACCACTGTTGAAAGAGAAATAAATATACTGAACAGCAAAAGAAATGCAAATGTTTGTTCAGATTCAGTTTAATCAAATTATACGAAAGATTCACTCATGACGACCGTTCAATAAGAAAACGCTTTACACTTCTCTGCACATGCCTCCAGTAAGCAAAACAGCCAACGTCAAACTTTTAACTTTTATTCAATCAAACATTTCAAATTAAATTTGTGTTTCTTTTGCTGTTCAGTATATTATTTAAACTAACAGTACTTGTGTACCAGAGTATTCTTCATAATTAGAGGAAAACGATGGGAAGTGGGCCACATGTACATTATTTATGTAAAGACTGTTTGTCCTCAAAATAGCTGTAGATAGTCAAACAGTGAGGGCATCCGTGTTGGCGAAACCCTCCCTTCTTGTTTAACAGTTGTCATAATACATTAATAACAATTTCTTGTTTAGAATATCTTTTTAGAGCATACAGTTATAATAATACATTAACAAGTCCTTTAGAATTTCTTTTTAGTACATACAGTTATAATAATAAATTAACAAGTTATTTAGAACTTCTTTTTAATGCATACAGTTGTAATAATAACTTAATAACAAGTTTTTGCTTAGAACTGTTTTAGTGCATACAGTTATAATAATACATTAACAAGTTATTTAGAACTTCTTTTTAGTGCATACAGTTGTAATAATAACTTAATAACAAGTTTTTGTTTAGAACTGTTTTAGTACATACAGTTATAATAATAAATTAACAAGTTATTTAGAACTTCTTTTTAGTGCATACAGTTGTAATAATAACTTAATAACAAGTTTTTGCTTAGAATATTTTTAGTACATACAGTCATAATAATACATTAACAAGTCCTTTAGAATTTCTTTTTAGTGCATACAGTTATAATAATACATTAACAAGTTATTTAGAACTTCTTTTAAGCGCATACAGTTGTAATAAAAACTTAATAACAAGTTTTTGCTTAGAATATTTTTAGTATATACAGTTATAATAATAATTTAATAACAAGATTTTCTTTAGAACTTTTTTTAGTACATAAGTCATAATAATACATTAACAAGTCCTTTAGAATTTCTTTTTTCAAATTTTAAGATCTGTTCTTCAGAATCTTTGGTCAGTCAGATGTTTATTTTTTCTGATATTTTCAAAATAGCATAAAAGCAATTATCCTAGGTACTGCAAGAGGCCATACTCTGAAGATATTCATAGTATAAAGTTTGCACAGATTCATTAAATATGTTATAGTTAATGTGGAAGAAAACAAATCAGGTGATTCTGAAGGGTTCAGGTAGGAAGTATTGATTGATTTTCAATCAAATGACCCATTTAGTGTTATCATTGTTAGTGTTATAGTAGCTGTAAAAAAAAAGTTTGTTTTATTTAACGACGCCTCTAGTGTACATTGATTTTTTTTTCTAATCATCAGCTATTGGAAAGAAATCATATGGTCATTCTAACATATTTCTATAGAGGAAATCTGCTGCCACCAGTTAGGCTACTCTTTCCGATAAGCAGCAAGGGGTCTTTTATATGCACTTTCCCACATACACGACAGAACATACCACGGCCTTTGATGAAACAGTTGTGAACCACTGGTTGGAATGGAAAAATAGCCCAAACTGCAAATGGGTCTACTGAGAAGGATCGATCCAATGACCAACCGCTTCACAGGCCGACACACTATTGTTTGAGCTATATCCCACTCCGGATACTTCAAGAGGCCATAACTGAAGTTTAAAGTTTGCACAGGTTCATTAAATATATTATAGTTAATGTACAACATTTTTTAAAAATAATATCTGGTGATTTTGAGGGGGTCAGGGGGAAGCACTGATTGATTTTCTAAGGAATGACTCATTTAGTGTTATCATTGTTAATATTCTTTAGTGTTAATTTAGTGTTGGTGTTATTTATTTGTTTATTTTTATAGAACATAAACAATTTTCCCTGTGAGTATTGACACCAACCCCCAACAGTTAGCATTGCAATCGTCATCCAAAATACCATCACCTCATGCCATGTATTATGCCAGTAGGCTTACTTGATTGCATTGCCCCAGTATTTTATACATCATTACATAATTATCTGTTTGAGTTTATTCAACAATAGATACTCTATTCAGAAAAATATGTCAACGTGTATTATCAATGTGAAAATAGATAGTATGTGTAATGACTCCACACGTCACTCATCCCAGTACAAAAATAAATATTGGCTATCATAATGAGAATATTTGAAAGTGAGCCTTAGTAGTCCAGCAGTAGAATGTTGGACTCGTAAGTTGATGACAGTGGTTCAAAACCCGTTGGAGGCTGGCTTACACATGACAAAGTGTGAAAATAATTAAATGTTTGACATCCAGTAGTCGATGATTAATACACGAATGTGCTCTAATGGTGTCAGTAAACAAAAAAAGGGAGAGAGTATATTTCAGGGATTTATCCAGAATTTTTCACTATGGTCCTATGAATGAAGGGATTGGGAAAATTATCATGATTTTAGTTATAATTGGGAAGGTTTTTTCACACATTGAATTTTTGTAACTGTAATATTATATTTATTAATCAATTTGGGAATTTATAGTCCAGAAATTGGGTATTTTCAGTGATATTTGCCTTTGGGAAGGGTTCGATGTTCAATACTGTATAAAGCCTGGATAAATCCCTGCCTTTGAGGCTTTGTTTTTTAATTTGGTAGTAAGATTTCAGGCATGCCAAATTTGAAATCTTACTAGCCCTTATATTGACGTGGTTGGTGGTTGTTAGAGACTGAATCAAAAATCTTGATATATCATTCTAAATGAATAACAACCGGTCTTGTTATTTTCTGTTCCAACCAGTGGTCCACAACTGGTTCATCAAAGGCTGTGGTATATGCTGTCCTGTCTGTGGGACAGGGCATATAAAAGAACCCTTGCTGCTTATCAGAATGAGTAGCCTATGTGGCGACAGCTGGTTTACTTTAAAGAAATATGTCAGAATGCCTACATGATTGACATCCAATAACCGAAAATAAGATACATATCAATGCATTTTAGAGGCTTCGTTAAATGAATAACATCTGGTCTGGCTCTACCCTCCTCCCACAGTAAATTTCTAGCCCTGATATTAATGTCTAATGTGGATGGTGGCTGATATACCATGCTAAATGAATAACATTTGGACTGGCTCAACCTTTCTCTCACCATCCAAACAAAGCAATTTGTCATTAGAACAGTTGATTTTAAAATAAACCTAGACGTAGTAATCGTTTGATCACATTCAGAACATCTTAGCCAACATACTTGATCATTCGAAAAAGCTCGTTTATCTTTGGTAAATCAGCTGAAGTATTTCAAGTGCATGCAATCGAGACCATCTCAAAGGCCCTTTTTAATCTGTGTTTTTATATTTTAAATATATTAATATAAAGTATGTTAATTTTTGTAACAACCCATGTTTTTTCATTTGGCATGGGTTGATTTTGTAAATATGGGATTGGAACTGAAAAAAATAGTTATAAAAAAATATATATATAAATTATGTTTAGACATGTCTGTATAGGTTTGGAATCGGCAATTTGTTATCAACATCCAAATAAAACTGGCATTAACAACCTGTCCCACCCCCTCAACCAAACATTCCAAGGTCTTGCTACATGTCATAACACATGGCGGGCCCACCATCTCTTAAGACTTATTTGGAATACACCCACCATCCATTGGCAGGGATAGTAATATCCTCAGTCCATTTATTTAGTCAGCCATCAAAAATCACAAGTCATGCCATCTCCTTGAATGTATATACACAAATAAAGTCAAGTTTGTTTTATTTAATGAAGCCTCTAAAGCACACTGATTTCTATCTTATCATCGGCTATTGGACGTCATACATATGATCATTTTGACATTTATTTAGACGAAACCTGCTACCGCCACATAGGCTACCGCCACATAGGCTACTCTTTCCAATAAGTAGCAAGGGATCTTTTATATGCACCGTCCAACAGACAGGACAGCACATACCACAGCCTTTGATAAACTAGTTGTGGACCACTGGCTGGAATGGAAGGTATATATACAAAGACATTTTCGAAGTATATGTACCCTGCAAATCTTAGGTACCATCCCTTCCTATAAGAGGAACCGTCTCTACTGATTCCACCCATCCCTTTCCTGAATACTGGGAGAACACAGCATTCATGTTGGATTTTTTGAGACAGCCCCTTAGTATGTCAGTTAGGTTTCATTTGATTCGAAATTTAAAAAAAGTAAAGACTTACTGGCAGTTTATTTTTTGACATAATACAAGTGCTGTTGTTGAGGTACTTGGTGGGTGTCAAGTCGGTGCACTGCGTGGTGCTGTTTGTTGCCAGACATTTCAAGATTACTCGTGATCTGTACTTGGCATCTACCTTTGAAATGCACCTAACAAAATCAACTAATATACTTCTAATCAACACAATACATAGTCACTGATTACCTACCTTTAAAAATAGCACTGGAGTCGGAATTGGGGGAAGGGCAACCCACTTTTTAGATATTTCATAAATATTTATTCATTTTCCAAAGTAAAAATGTGTATGTGTTTGTGTGTGCCTATCCCCCCTCCCAAATTTTTATCTCCTTCTTACTCCACTGAATAGTTACCACTTTTTATGAAAGTGGAAGGGAGATTTTTTTTACTAATGTTCCAAATGTGTTACCTTATTAAGAAAATCTTTCGATGGGGAGCAAAGAATCTATACTTCGTGTCACCGGAAGTGGAACAACAAAACATCAGCGTTTTCAGGACAAACAACTGCCTTTCAAACCTTTTGCAACATGTACATGATACAAAAAAGTATTTCACTTGAAAACTTTTTGGATCATATATAGTTATTACGGTAACAAAAATCGCAACTAAAAAGTGCCAGAAATTGGCTAAAATTGCATAATAATCATTTTTTTCCCCATAAAACATTTAATATTCAGTATATCTTCTTAATTTTTTTTATAAAAAATAGGCCTTTCGTTTAATTTCCAAAACTGTTTTCCTTTTTGTTCTACAATCCCTAGAAAAAAAGTTATTGTTAAAATCGATGGTGCCAGTCTGATGTGACACGAAGTATAGTACTTGTTGAAATTATGCAGTTACTCTCTACCTTTTTGCATGATCAGTCCAGTTTTATTTGTGGCATATGGTCAGTTTGGGAAGGTGTTAAATTTATAAACAGAATTATTTTTAATCATTATTGTGCACTGTGAAGGTAGACATAGATTAAGATGGTATCATTGCAGCAATGTTTTCAATTTAATTATCATGAATTTAATGTGCTAATCAGAGCAATGTCAAGGTCATTGATTTAATGTGCTTATCAGCAATGTCAAGGTTATGGATTTAATGTGGTAATCAGCAATGTCAAGGTCATTGATTTAATGTGCTAATCAAAGCAATGTCAAGGTCATTGATTTAACATGCTAATCAGAGCAATATCAAGGTCATGGATTTAATGTGCTAATCAGTGCAATGTCAAGGTCAATGATTTATTGTGCTAATAAGAGCAATGTTGAGGTCATAGATATAAATTTCTAATCTGAACAGATTGTTGTGAAGTATATCTTTCAAGGACACATGCTCAATTTTACTTGTGTTCAAGAAGGGCTGGAGTAGGGAAACAGTTCATTCTTGTTGAGAAAGAAAACAATATGAAACTACATACTTTTAAAACTAAAAGTGGAAAACCAAGGTATAAATCAGTATTTTTGTTTTGGTGATTTTGTTACTGCTGATACGTTCCAGAAATAATTTGTTCTGGTTAGAATATAATTTCTCTAAGAAAAGATTACTTTGTGATTGACTTATACTGTAACAGGAATCTCATTCTTAGAATAAAAATTCTGTAGGACCTTATATCATGAGGACATATATCCAGGAGGACTCAGAATTGTTTAACATTTTTTGTAAGAACCTTAAAACTCTTAACTGTGCTTTCAAACTGTACACATTAATTTATTAAGTTAAGAATGTTAGTCTGCTGTAACAGTGTGTTACCGAGTTCTAGTCTACACTAAATGAAATCATTGGACGTAGGCTTGCTAATTATTAAAATTGTTTAGTCTTAGCTCTCCAGAAACCTGTCTCCCCCGCAGTCTGCTCTTTCATCTTGAGCACCATGTGGAATGGTGTTTTCAAACCTACACTGAACTCTGTACATTCCAGAGCTTAGAATATTAATTTGTGTAATTTTACCTAATCCAACCCCTCAAATTAAGAAAACGTCTATTGCAAAATAAATGCTATGGAGAAATAGTGTCCACAGCATTTTCCATGGCAATTTTAGCGTGAAGTATGCTTTATTTTTAATAATACGAGAAAAGTACACCTTGAATAAAAAACACTTTAGGAAATGGCAAAAAAAAGGTGCTGTGGAGAAGGATAAACTCCATGGTAGTCTCCACGGTATTGCTGATTGCCACGGGCAAATTCAGGTGTTGCTGACCACAGTTAATGTGTATTTGTATCGCTGTATGATGAAAAAGTATACCTTTATAGAACCCCTCCAATTAAGAAAATGTCCATGGCAAAATAAATGCTGAGAAGAAAAAGTGTCCACAACATTTTCTACGGCAATTTTAGCGTAAAGTATACTTTATTTTTAATAATAAGAAAAAAAGTCTACCTTGAACAAAAATGAAATTTAGTCTTTGGCAAAAAAAGTGCCGTGGAAAATGAAAACCTCCACAGTATTGCTGATTGCCACGGGCAATTTCAGGGGATTGCTGATCACAGTTGAAGTGCATTTGTATCTTTCTGTGAAAGTAAAGTTTGTTTTATTTAAAGACACCTCTACATCACATTGATTTTTATCTTATTATTGGCTATCTGACGTCAATCATATGGTCATTCTGATATATTTATTTAGAGGAAACCCGCTGCTGCCCCATAGGCTACTCATTCCGATACGCAGCAAGGGCTCTTTTATATGCACCATCCCATAGACAGGACAGCACATACCACGGCCTTTGATGAACCCGTTGTGGACCACTGATTGGAATGGAAAATAGCCCAAACTGCAAATGAGTCCACAGAGAAGGATCGAACCGACGACCGACCGGTTCACAGGCAGACACTCTACCGTTTGAGCTTTGTATCTTTCTGTGATGAGAAAATATACCTCTACGCAACCCCTGCGATTAAGAAAAATAATGTGTCCATGTCATTTTCTACGGCAATTTTAGTGTAAATTATACCTTTTTTTTTAATAATAAGAAAAAATATACCTTGCAAAAAAAATGTGTCATGAAGAATGAAAAATTCTATGATAATTCTACAACATTGAATAGTTAGTGTTTTACTATGTTAAATAATATTTTTAATACTGTTTGATGTCATATTCTACATTTGGAAAATTGCATGTAAAAAATCCCTTTCAGCAAATTGAAAAGAGATGCTATTTTCCATTCCAACCACTGGTCTACAACTGATTCATCAAAGGCTATGGTATGTGCTGTCCTCTCTGTGGGAAAGTGCATATAAAAGACCCCTTGCTGCTTATCCTAAAGAGTAACCTATGTGGCAGCAATGGGATTCCTCTAAAGAAATAGTCAGAATGACCATATCTTTAACATCTACTATCCGATGATAAGATAAAAAATGGATGTGTTCTAGAGGCATTGTAAAATTAAAAATATATTTTTTTATGTTAGAGTGTTAAACTAACAATCCCTTCCTTTTTCAAACTGCCTGTTTGATTGAAATAGATGCCAAATTTGCATACGTTTGTGTCAGGTCAGTGAGTGAAGTTAGAGATAAAACTGTGCCTATAGATTTGATTGTCAGTAGGCAAGGTTCAGATGATAATGGCAATGATAAGATACACAGGATCACCAGACAGCACGTAATTGCTTGTAATTAAGTCTTGTGATTTGCTCAGTCGAATGTAAGGTTTGTAGAAAGCAGAACTCGATAGTCGAGTATTGAGCAAACTGCTGAAATCTGAATGACATAAGAATGATTCGATAGTCTAGTATTGAGCACACCGTACAGAAATCTAAAGGCATGGGTTGAATTTCACCAAGGCATTTGCCATGCCACCTTGTCCCTTTGCCTTAATGCCCTCTCAATTTCAATTTTAACGAAGGCAGATATTGCTATGCCCTTTTTTCCCTTTTTCCCTTGATGCCCTTTCATGAAGCAACTAATAGTTGGCCGTCAGTTGACAAGATAACAGAAACATTTCAGATTTTCGCCTTAATGCTCCACAGGAAACTCAAATTTGTTTTTGTGCCCCTGATGTGTCCTCAAAATTGCCTTGGTACCCTCTTGATTCCTAGGAATCCAAGGCAGTAATCATCGTGCCCCCCCCCCCACCCCTAAATACCGAAGTTCAACCCCAGTAAAGAATGATTCGATAGTCAAGTATTAAGCACACAATTTATCGGTATTATAAAACTTACCATTATTATTATAAAATTTATCTGTTATAAAATGTATCGGTATTATAAAACTTATTTGTGTTATAAAATGTAATGGTATTATGTTATCTGTGATATAAAAACCTAGCACCATCATGTACAATTTAATAAAAAAGTGTTTACATGCACTCATTAATCAATGTTTAAAACAGCATTTGTGTAAGACATGCTGCCTGATGAGAGACATGTGTCGTAAGTAGTTTTTAATGGTCAGCTCAGTGCATGATGAGAGACATGTGTCGTAAGTAGTTTTTAATGGTCAGCTCAGTGCATGATGAGAGACACCCGTTGTTAGTACAGTTTTAATGGTCAGTCCAGTGCATGATGAGAGACACCTGTTGTAAGTAGTTTTTATTGGTCA
>JAULBS010006945.1:0-11314 GCA_032355785.1 Symmetromphalus regularis | reverse complement strand
CCCCCCCCCCCCCCCCCCCCCCCCCCCCCCCCCCCCCCCCCCCCCCCCCCCCCGCGGGGGGGGCCGTCCCCACCCCCGCACCTTTTGGTCAAGGGTATGTTCCGTCCCCCCACTTTTTGGTCAAGAGTATGTTCCGTCCCCCCACTTTCAGGAACGGATTTCCCCCTTGGTTATCTAATTTTGGCCTTTAATATTTAATTCTGTAAATCATGGTTGTAAATACCCGTCTTGCAATTTACTACTATTGTATAAAGTGCTACGGCCAATTTAATTTTATTATTATTTATTTTTGATTATCGTAATACAGAAATGGAATTTAAACACAATTCATTTGGTCCGTTTTTATTTTAAATTTCCTACCAAACATGATAGAACTAATGAGAAAAAAACTATTAAAAAAACTTTAACCTATTAGGAATCTACATATTTTGCGAAATACTCTGTAATCCGTGTGCCGAGGGGTCATACCCAGCACCAAGAGTTAGTTTTTTTCTTTGGTGATTTTGGTAGACTGGGTGATAGTCTTTCAATTTCCAGGTGGATGACCGCTCGTCAACCGTTAGCATTTCTCTGGATTAACCCTTTTGTGTTGGAAGCTCAAAATAAAAAAATGCCATAAAAATGAGGGTAAGGAACACAAAAAGTCCTCTAGAATCGTTGTTATAGAAGATAGTAGATCGTGTGACCCCTCAAAATGTGTGTCTTGTGGAGCTTTTTATAATGATATGTGTTATATGCAAATAAGTTCAATAATTAGGTCAAAAGGTCACCAATTTTTGGCCTTGTCCAAACTCTCGAATACTGTTTTAAACAACCTTACGTAGGCCATGAACAACCTTACGACGGCCATGAATAAACCTAAATTGACATTTTTCACATGAATCTGTTTGATTAGACACCCTGCTATGATTTTAACCCACTTATACTGAAATATACTGTAAAATGACCGCCCTGTAGGAAACGAAAGACAACTTATGTCAAAAAAGTGCTAAAATTAGCTACTTTTGACAGCAAATGGTAAAATGCGCACACTAATGCACAAATGCTTCTTCCATTAGGAGTCTCAGAAAGGTTCCTACCACATTTTGATATTCAAGGTTAAATTTTCAAGGTCATAGGTCAAACAAGTAGACATACGTAGGGAAGTTAGTTTTGGTGAATTGAGTTAATAAAATAGGCAGCAATTAGTAACACACTTAAAACAAAGATCTCAATACTATACTTATGACATTGTGCTCATTAAAACTAGACATTGTCACAAGTATAACATTTTTATACTTATGACAATGTTTAGTTTTAATGAGCAGACCCTACTTCAAACAGCTTTCTTTGTTAAACATTGGTTTGACCATAGGTAAGTAGTTCTTCAGAAAACACATAGCTCTTGTCATACACAGTAGATTGTCTTTCGTTTCCTAAAGGGCGGTCATTTTACAATATATTTCAACATAAGTGAGTCAAAATCATAGCAGGGTATCTAATCAAACAGATTCAGGTGTAAAAGTGACAATTTTGGTTCTTGGTCTACGTAACTTTGTTTATAACAGTATTCGAGATTTTGGACAAAGCCAAAAACTGTTGACATTTTGATCTCTGGTGACCTAATTATTGAACTTATTTGCATATAACACCTATCATTATCAAAAGCTCCCCAAGACACACATTATCTTCTATAACAACAGTTCAAGAAGACTTTTTGTATTCCCTACTCCCATTTTTATGGCAGTTTTTTTATTTTGCGATTCCAACACAAAAAGGTTAATCCAGAGAATTTCTCAAGGGTGACGAGCGGTCATCCACCTGGAAATTGAAGACTACCACCCAGTCTACCAAAATCACCAAATCATCAGTGCAGGGTATGACCCAAAATCGGACCTTGGCTCCCGGACTACTGTCCCCAAGGGCATACAAGCAACTGCAACTCAAAACAAGTCATAACAATTTTTATTAGGAATTTTGTTTCAAAAATAATAATAAGGGTTCCTGGAATGGTCTTCATAGAGTAGGTTAGCTCTGTGGTCCAATGGTAGGACATCGGGCTCTCAAGCTGAAGACAGTGGTTCAAACCCCATTGGAGGCTGGCTCACACTTGACTAGGTGTCAAAATTACGAAATGTTTGGTATCCAATAGCCGATGATTAATAAATCAATATGCTCTAAAATTATAGAGTAGTTACCTGCTATCGTTCTTGCCAATAAGCACGCACTCTCCAGTCAGACCAGGCAGATCAATGTGGTCCTTGATAATCATAATATCGCCGCGGTTAAATTTGGCATTGATGCCTCCGGCAGCGTTCGTCACAATCAATGTTGTGATGCCCATCGCCTTCATTACTCGCACTGGCATAGCAACCTGTGTAATAAAACTATTTTAAGTATTTATAAGTATTTCCAATTCACCCCGATAATAACGACGAAGGCCGACATATTTAGGGTTAGAGAAAAATGTCCATCAAATGATTTTAGACAGTCAGACTAAATAAAACGTCTTTGATCGTTTCACAAACTTAGCATTCAGATTTAGGCAGGCTCATTATTATAATAATAATATTTTATTTATTTATACATTTATTATTATTATTTTATTTTTTTACATATATATTTTAATTTATATAAAATAATGTGAGCAAATGTCAAATGACATTGGGTTGATACAATGGAGTGAAGGATTAACCTAGTGGCACAAGTAGCATACGCTAAGGGCCCGCATTTTCGCGGGATCCCACACTAAATACTTTTACTGAAGTGTCAGACATGTTTCGTATTATCTAGCCGTATAGCAAATAAAAGAAGTAATAATTATGTAAGTAAATAATTTATCTTTTAATATTTAAGTGCATTAAAAAAAAATTATGTCCCCTTTATAACATATGCTGCAGACCCCGCACTAGCTTAATTCAGCAATGATACCATGAAATACAACAAAACAAAATGAAACAAAAGCGATACATTTTAATTGACCTCTTCGTCAGACTTGATTGACAACCAATCTTGACCAATGAATTGTCCGTTTTAACTATCAGCGCGCGCACCACTGACCGTCGGCCATTACCTTAAACAAACAAATGCTTTTGTCTAAGGCTCGTATTGTCTTATTTTGTATGGTTATTATTGAATTATTTGTTATGTGCTGAACCACAGCGATGTTGAAAAGATGTAGTTGAGGAAAGAGTTCTGTATTTTCCCTATCCTTCTTATCTTTAATACATTCAGGCCATCGAACGACAGCATATAAATAATTATGAGGATTTTTCACAAAAATAATATTCATGGTGACAGGATGACAACAGGAGTCCTTCAAAGTATATATACATCAATATAATTCAAAAATAGACACTACTACAATAAGACTCATTTAAAAGAAGGTACATGGTGACAAAAGTTTGACATAATATAGTTTTAAAAATATGTTTTGAATATATATTCCATGAAGCAGTTAATGATATTGAAGATATGTAATTACGGTTTACGGAGTTTGCTTGTAATTTCAATAATTAATTTTTAGATTTTACTAAGAGTGCCAATATGTTTGCAAATTAAACAGTTGTGCGTTTAAAAAAAAAAAAAAAATATGGCTTTATAAGTTTTTCACGTGTAGTTAACCCAAAAACTAACCCTAACCCTAATCAGCTGGGGAAGATCAATTCGAACAGATATGTCTGTACAAAGGTAAATGTTGAAATTGCTGAATTCACGTCTATTCAGCCCCTACACAACATGCAAACAAAAACTTACCCCCACCTCCACATACTTCCGCCCCAAACCCATTTAACAATTTATGTTGAATCATTGATGAGGGGTTATTATTAATAACATTAACAAAGCTGTTGTACGATGATAACTACTCTACAACAGTCTAATGTATATTAATTTCAATTTTTCGGCCCTCACATAACATGCAAACAAAAATGTTATCCCCACCTACACACACGCCCCAAACCCTGGGGATACTGGCAGCTCATATAATTGTATGCACGCGTTTTAAAACGCATAGACCCACGGACCTTTGACCTAATTAATTTCCAAATAATTAATTTTAAATATAAACATTTGATTCGTCCATATAAATACTTCATTCAACTACTTACACAACCACCGCATCTCACTTATTATTAATATTTTAAAAATGATAATGAATTATACTCATGGACAAATAAATCGGAAAAAAAAACCTACATTTTTTTTCCGTTGAAGGCGTGACCTATATATTTCTAGTCACGTGATAGGTATTCCCCTGTTAGCCGTTATTTTAAAACTTCTGAATATTTCTGCAACTGGAAAAACATTTCGTACCAATTTACTTCGCCCCATGAGGAGTCCGATCTTGAAATTTGAAATTTTTGAAAGTGAAAAAAATCGATCGACTGGACATGGAATTTCTTATACTATGGTTCAGTTAAAATGTCTTGCGTGATATGAAAAAACGAGATCTAGTATAACAAATGCATGTAAGTTTCATTCATAATCAATATTTAGAGAACAAGGCCCCTTAAATTCCGTGGTACTATGCCTTTAAGATGCTTATGGATAAACGCTAAACAACTACATCATTCTTTGAGAATTGCCACTTTTCTGAACATTGTTTATATTTTCATTAATTAGAACATACACAATACCTTCCACATAGGATATCCTTCATAGTAATGAAACCTTCCTCTCATCAAAACAACGCATTTGCCCTTCAACAGACCAAACACTAGTTTTCCTACATGACCGGGAACTGAAAGAGAAAAAAATAAATAAACGTATAGAAATATTTAATATTTGTTTAATGACCCCCAGCACATAATAATAAATAATAATAAAATAAATATCGGCTGTTGGAGTAATAAATACACTAAAACCATTGACCTTCTTGACGAGTTCACGCACCACAATGGTTGATCGACAATTGATCTGCATAATGGTATCCTAATTCAAACTGAAGTCAACTGATGGAGTCATCTTAGCTCCATGTCAAAGTTATGTTATGCTGGCAGTCAGTAACGCTTCTTGTCGGTGTGATATTATACTAAGTGACAGTCATCAAATGAGACAATTTCATAAATAACTCTTTCTCTCAGATGTATACAACTTTACCGCATATTTATAATTCTAAGCATAAAGCTTAACCGTAAAGTCTAGATTCTGCTAAACACATTATGAAGTTAGTGTTTAAACTACATTTAAGCCTGGATTCCAGATTTTAGAACAAAGATAGCGCTAGTGCTAATTTGACTTGTTTATGTGGTTAATGTTTAACCAAATGAGAACGTTGAGAACCAGACAAATTGCACTAACACTAAAGCCGATACAAATTGACTTGGCTTGTAGTTATTGTTTTAGCACCAATGTCTGGTACGCTATGCTGGAGCAATAAGGCTTCAGCATTACCTTGGTAGCTTTTTTAAAACACGATATGGTAGTTTGTTCTGGTGCCACGGGGCTACACCTTTCCTAGTGGTTAGTGTTAAATATAACTATATGGTGGGTTATGTCAATGCATTTTTTCAGCAACATCTTTCCAACGTGTTTTAACAGTTATATGGTAGGTTATACTGGTGCTGTGGAATTTCAGTGACATCTTTGCTTGTGACTAAAGTGAAAAATAATAGTTTTGCAGGTTATCCTGGTGCCATAAGCTTTCAGCAGGAAGAAGAATATAGTTATTTCTATCACGTCTAATGAATCATATTACGGTCGATTGTAATGTTGCATAACTTGGTAGCCTTAGGATCTTTCATCATCAGTCTCGGCGCGATCATCGTCCACGTTTTTGTTGTTCAGTTGTTTGGTGTGAACAAAATGAATAATAGTATAATATAACCTTTATTAAGTAACACCTGTCTTAAAATGACAATTTTCTGTTTATCCATATCGGGTTAGTAAATTAACTTTATTAAGCGGTATCTTCTATTACTATTAAAAAACCATATTTGTTACTAATTTGAACGATTGTTTAATACACGTTTGCCTGTGAATACGCGCCCTCTAAATTAATGACGCGATTCTAAATAGAGAAATACTCATTTATAAGCTATCATTCGGAAAGAGACGCTGTCACTTTCTAGGATTTTATTGACGTGATTGATTCAGCACAAGAATACTGGAATCTTAAAATAGTCCAAAGCGTATAGACGCTATTGCTAACACTAACAGCGTCGATTTATATCAAACAAATCGAAAATTAGCCTAACGACAAGCAGCTCAGAAATAAGTGGGAGCATGCAGCGACGGAATAATGCATATTCTTAATGTCATTTTACTTTATTTAGCAAACGACTATACTGTCTAAACCAGACAAAAAAAAAACAATAATTAATATCAACTGCTATCTCAGACACACTGTCCTAAAAAGGAATTTTGAATAATAATAATAAAATAATTATAATTTAAAAATAATTTTAAAACTGTAAATGAGATTCAGAGTACTGATAATAGTATATTTTCTATCGGTAATAGATCTTTTTATTGATATACATTTCCACAGCTAGGATTGTGTTCCAACACAAAATAATCTGTTCTTGCCTATAGGTGCAGTTGGTTCAAATCCTGCCAATGTAAATTTGTTTTTCACACAACCATAGCTCTGTGCATACTTTATAAATCCTCAGACCAGACTTAGCTTGAGACTAATGTCAGTTCTCCATACGAACTCCATGCACGGTGTCCAAACGTAGAGCTTGAAGTCCAGATATTGTCAAATAAACAAGTACATAGTGGCTGGAACGTGAAATAATCCAGTGATCCTAGATCGTCTGTAAGGGATGGGTCTTCTAACTGCAATGTTACATAAAATGTATGGTAACTAACCTGTGCTGATAGGGAAGTCTTGTATGGATGAATAGGGGATGACTTCAGCCTGGTCTACAAGGTCTGCAAGATCTCCGAGTCCAGATCCACAGATGATACCAAGTAATGGCTTATGTTTGGTTCGCTTCAAAATGTCAGCTGCCATGTTTTGAATATCTTCATAGGAATATCTAAATAAGAATAATTATAACTATTTTGGAATTGTAACTAAATATGTAGGCTCGTGTACTTAAGATAAATCGTCCTTCATTGACATTTTCACCAAAGATGCAAATAAAAGGAACAACAGAACTCTAAAATAAAGTTTCGTACCTAAATCTGTGGGCCTACTCTTTTTTTCTTCTCCTTTAAAAAAGAAAAATTATGTTGTCCTTAGAACTTAAGAAAGTAATAAGCTTACGATAACACTTGGTTGAATGTTTTATTTCGATTCTAATTTCTTCAAGATCAGCTCTAATAACTATGACGAGATCAGATCTATAGAACATTAATTCGTTGTACGAGTTCTTTAGATGTAAAACTAGCTCAGGTAAGCATTCCTTACCCATTCCATATTTCATTATATTTGTAAACATGACAAATAATACGTACAGCGAGAAGCCCACCTATATGGTCTATTAGCAGTATATCGAATGCATATGGCGCTTCATCGCGATTTTCATTATCAAAATTAGTTAAATTACTCCTACCCTTCCTTTATTTTAAAAAATGTTATAATTATAAAATTAGTTCTGTTCATTCATTTTAGTTTTTTTTATTTGTCGTGTAATTTAATTTCTATGTTGAGGGGCCCACGAGCCTCAAGTGCTCCAGGCCCCCTAGCTCTAAATCAGGTCCTGCCCTTCCACCGTTCACCCAGGGGTATAGACAACGCGTAAAGAAAGACATTTTGTTATACAGAATATCAAATTATTTAGAAATTCTGGTGATGGGATTTTTAATCTCGATACCGATTCAAACCGAGAAGGGCCCACTTGGCTTAAGGCCGGCCTTGGTAGTGGGTTTCCTCTAAAGACGACGAGTCACAAAACGCCAAATGTCTGAAACCCAATAGCCGAAGAATATACAATGTGCTGAGGTGTTAAATAAACAATATTTTCATTTCTCTAGCAATACCATATTTTGTTACAGAAAAAAAAAAAAAAAAAACTGATATAATTATTATGTATTTAAATCATTTTAATTTCAATTTAAATCATTTTTGAAACATCAAATATTTACAAACAACATGAAAATTTTCAAAATGTTAATGTGAACGGTTCTGTATAAAACATGTCCATTGGTTTTGGAGCATTTAAAATTAATATTTTCTAAATGTTTTTATATCATTTTTATTCCTTAACATGTCTAGACTTATATTTACTATACCACACACATGCACTTTATGTTACGTCAATGCACTGACGTAAGAAGCGGAGGGAGGGGCAAGGGGGGTCATGAGCCCCCTTGCACTTTCTTTTATATTTCGTTGGCCCTACATGGCCGTAACTAGATTTTATTTAATGAGGCTAAAAGACTTAATCTTTATATGAAGTTGAAAATTTGGGCGAGTGGTCTTTGTGTATATATATAGTCAAACCTGCTTTCGCGGCCACCTCTATAAGGCGGCCACCTATCTATGACGGCCACTCTGAAGTCCCCCCCCAACGCATTTTAATATATATTTTACTTCTATATAACAACCACCTGCATAAAGCGGCCAGCGGCCACAATTTGTTAATAAAAAAGTGAATATGAACCTGCTATCGCGGCCAATATTTTGGGGTTTTTTGCTGCAAATTATCAAGAAATGCAATCATAAATAAAAACGTCAGGTATTTTTCGATGTTTTATTCCTTATTAGCTTTGATGAACAGAGGCCCTTCAATCTTCATACAAAGGTGGCAGTCACCTTGCTAGAACTTTTGTCTGGTCCCATGAGTGACCGTCATAGACAAGTTCGACTGTATATATATTTTTAAAATCTTCACTTTCGGTATGAGGTTTTTGCCTCAATGTAGTTACGGTCATGCCCTATATATTCATTTTCCAATGTAAATATAGGCTATGAATGTGTGTGTGTGCCCCTCCACACTTTTCCGCACCTTCCAACTCCACTGCTATGTTATTATTTTTACCGTCAATCACATAAATTATTATTAATTGATTAATAAATAGCGTTTATTCCCTTGACTTTTCAGTCAAGTAATCGCCTCACTGCACTTGAGGTCACATAAGTACATCGCACCTACATACCAATTAAAGAATAATACAGGTAAATGAAAAGGTTTTATAATAACATATATTTATCATTTTATTATTCCACACTTATGACACTCCTTCCTAGAGTCTTACTGAACAATAAATCTTTGCCGGTAGTTTGTGACAGTAAATATTTAAGAACGGAAGTTTTGAAGGTCATGTTGGAGGTCGTATGAATTTCGGGAGGCCCTTTGAAGGATCATTTGAATTTACTAATGAACGCCAGACTGTACGCATGTAGGCCCATGAGCGAAAAATGATTGCTGGATAAGGCCCCCCAATTTAAAATGCTGGTTACGCAATATTTCAATATGTTTAAGGACAATCCCACTAAAACCTGAGTGGATGGCTGACGATTTAAGTGTCAAGCATAGAGTACATGCGACACATGGCCAATAGAAAACAAAAACAAACAACAGCCCCCACATATGCTACTCTTTTTGTTATTAACAGCAGTAAATTTGTAATATATGCAGAGGCCTACGCAATTTCCCACAGACATGACATTACATACTGCCACTTATAACATGACAGTTATCATTGTATTCACTGAGGATGATCAGTCAATATGACGATCAACCGCACCTTAACCAAACACTCCACCAATATGCTACTGTCTGACTCCGGCAATATGTACAGAATGGTATTTCATCATCCCTACGTGTTATACGTGTAGGAATGAGAATATACCTATTGGAATGGCCAATACACTACCACCCCCAATTGTCATTCAAATATTAGATAAAATCATGCTTCTTAAATAATAATAATAATACATGTAGTAATAATAATAAAATATGTAATAATAATAATAATAATTGATATTCTAAATTAAATTGATATGTTTGTATGTGATAGTTTGAATGCATATTCATGTAGTTTGCAAAGGGTTTTAATCTTAGCATATTTTTAAATCGGCTATTTACACTATTTTTATTAATTTTTTATAGACCTAAACGCCCAATAGCCGATTGTTCTTTTGTACAGTTACGTCGTTATATATTTACTTCATTAATCTATTCACAATACTATATGATTGAGTGATGATCAGTTACAAGATTAACTTCAAATAAACATGATCTAAACCGATAATCCAAGATTATTAAAGACATTATGTCGGGTTTTTACGCACGTTTTATGTAAAATGCTTTTTAATTATTACAAATAGCAGGATAGCATAATCACATAACATAATATGTCAAAACAGATATATGCTGAACAAGAAATAGTATGACAAATGTGTAATTGAAAGAGTAAAAGATTGTAGGTTATTATCTAAATATATGTTATATATATGTCTTACTAATCCAACTGCCTTTAACAAAAAAAGAATAGAGTAACACATGTGGAGATGGGTGGTTTCTTCCGTAGACCACTTATGTTTATACTTAGCGGCTGCTAATTAAACAACAATATGCTGCAGAGGCACACATTCCTTTCCTTTAACAACAAAACAAGAACATGTGTTGGGCCTCCGGTGGCGTATTTACGGAAGTTTAATGATTTATAAAAGTACTCATCCATATAGCAACAACCCAAATGAAATCATTATTACATACCCAAAACGAAGATAATCTATCTCTTGGTCAGCATTCTCCGACGTTACAGATATCTGTCTAGCTGCCATGGTAAACACAGGAATGATCGGCACCAACCAATATATCCCTTAATCACTGGAACGAGGTCGATGCTCGAAACCTGAATTGCACCGCAAAGAACTGAACACTCTCAGCCGGTTACCGACTAAGTGGAACGCGGGACAGCGATCGATATTAGGTGGTTATATACAAATATATGTATAGGCTTAAATATAATTGCTACTGGAGGTGCTTTCATCCGACCTTTAGTATAGGCTATGGTTGCACCGAGTCGACTTATGACTTCTTTGCGCGATTGAAAGTACATGTATTGCCAGTAGTTCACCGTGGGTGATATGCTAAGCAAAGCGAGAGGGGACTAACTGCGGCTGGTTTTATTTATCAGTCTGCTTCCGGAAAGAAGAAATGAGAAAAGAAAAAAGATCATATTGCCCAATCCCTAAATGAATTATTTGCAACGCTTCACGGAACATTTCTAATACCGGTCACGTTAGATAAAGCATACTGACTAGGGACGGACCTGAGGGAGTTCCAGGGGTTACCGAACACCCTTCACACCGCCCTCTTTCTTTAACATTTGCATTAACAACTGAATCCTAAAAAAAAAATATCATTTTTTAATTTTATTTTTTATTGGAGGCAATGCGAGGACGCATCTTTATGAAACAAATGCTAGACTGGGG
>JAULBS010006934.1:0-11315 GCA_032355785.1 Symmetromphalus regularis | reverse complement strand
GTTCCAATTTAAATTCCCATGATACCATCAGGACCCAGTAGTCCAACCAATTCGTAAGAAATATGTAATGTTGGAGTTGCTTGTTGTGATAGAGGACTATTACCAACGAAAGAATTTATACATTTATTCTAATATCATTGTCATATATATTAAATAGGATAAAATGACAGAATCCTATTCCGTATTCGTAAATCGCGGAATTCAGGAGGGACTCAGTAATAAGGGATCTTTTGTACGTGCACTTCCCCACAGACAGAAAAGTAGATACTACAGCATTTGATGTACAAGTCGTGGGGTACTGGTTTAGATGAGTATCAACCCAACCAGAGAATGAATCCACTGAGATTTGATCCTATGACCAAATCACCTCAGACAAACGCTCTACCGACTGAACTAGATCCTACTCTTTAAGGGTATTAATGATGATCCTCGGATAATCCAGGGTGTAGAGGCTATATCTATTTTATTCTCTCACAGGACTCCATGCTTCAGTTAAAACAGAGTGAGCCTCAGTGGTTCAGCAGTAGAATGTTGGACTCTCTAGCTGAAGACAGTGGTTCAAATCCCGTTGACGGCTTGCTGACACTTGACTATGTTTCAAAATAACCAAACGTTTAGCATCCTATAGCAGATGATTAATAAATCAATGTGCTCTAGTGGTATCATTAAACAAAACAAACCAGTTAAAATACTATTGTGATAGTACAGTAATAGCAGGAATAGAAATTAATGCTTGCCCCTTTGTCCGAGGCAAGTAAAAATCACTGGGGGCGAATAAATCCTTACTGATGCTAGTTCCCCAGGTAAATCTTGTATTAAGAATTTTTATTATTTTGAGATAGTAGCTTTTAAGTGAGTTCCCTAAAACAAAATTAACAACTTAGTAGCTCCAATACGATTTGTCTTCTCAACTTACAACCAATTTTAAAATTAAAATGGGAGTACTAGTGATTTTTAATGGGGACTAGTAACTTTATAAGGCTACTAGTTCCCCAGGCGAGTGAAAATAATTTCTTAATTTAAACCCCTGAATAGTAATGATACTACTGAAAAACTTTACAATCAAATTGTATAGAAATGTCACACCAATATACTTACCAAGTATCCCCCAATACATTTACATGTACATGCATATTACACTTGTCAGAAATGATATTCTAAAATACATTTACATGTACATGCATATTACACTTGTCAGAAATGATATTCTAGATACTGTTCATTGACAACTCCTGCAATTAAGAAAATGTCCACGACAAAATAAATGCTGTGGAGAAATAGTGTCCACAGCATTTGCCACAGTAATTTTAGCATTCATACTTTCCCAACTCCGAGTTTGCTAAATAAGTACACCCAGAAAAAAAAGAAAATGACTCCGCAGCAAAACGAAAGTGCCGTGGTGAAAGAAAAACTGTAGTAATCTCCACAGCATTGACAATTGCCGCAAGTAATTTCAGGGGTTGAATTTAGTATATGAAAATTCCTTCCCATGCACCAAACCAACAATGCTATTATATTAACATCACAACCACATCTACAAACCTATATTAAAACTACAGTGGAAAGTTTACTACATGCATGCATATATAAGTACATGTATCAAATATATAATATATAAAATAAAAATTTATATGAATTATGCTAAAATACATGCAATCAACATATCTCACTGGTTTTAGGCACAGTTGAATATTATAATATAACACCGTCAAAACTGCGAGGACGATCATTTCATTCACACATAGCTCAAGCAAGTCTCATTTTACTTAACTTATTTTACATTCGCAAGACATCTTTACAGTAAATATTTTATAAATGGGTTATGCAAAATCAGATGGGTTACCTAAATGTTTGTTTGCTTAATCCATTTACTGCCTCTATGGTTCTTGTTTGGCTACACCCTCACAGGTAGAAATTAAGAAATTATTTTCACTTGTCTGAGGGACTAGTTGCTTTAAAAAGTTATTCATCCCCCAAAAAAATCTCTAGTCCCCACATTTTAATTTTAATATTGGAAAAATATCTACTGGCCCAGGGGACTAGCGTCAGTAAGCATTTACTTGCCCCCTGCGATTTTTACTCGCCCCCTGCGATTTTTACTCGCCTCAGGCTAGCGTCAGTTTCTATCCGTCTTATATTCAAGTATAAACATTTCATAGCAAAGTTGTGTCACATGACTGCTTTTGCTATCCCTTCACTACTAATTACTACAAATATTACATTATTTTTGTTATGCTGAGTTACATTTGAATATAACTTATTTATTTTTAACAGTATAGTATAGTAATAATATGCTTTGTACTACCATTTAAATGTTGATAATTGTGAATACGTTCTTATGTTTCTCTTGAAAAAAGGCCATCTCCATTAACCATACTTTCAAGGCCCCTTCAAGAAGGCAACAACACCAATAATATCGATCTTGTATCTAAAATATATCAAAACCAAAATTATAAAAATATCATAATATATAAAAATGTATCAAATATATAAAATTTTAAAAAGAGAATATAAAGAAAATTATGTAAAAATACATGCAATCAAATTATTACATTAGATGCTGAAACAGGCTTTGGTTTTTGTAAATAGAAATACACGAATCAGCCATAATATTCCCATAAATAAAAATGAATGAATCTAATTAGATTCCTAATCCAAAAAAATCAATATTCAGATTTTTTTTTTAAATTCAGTTAATGATCAGGTTGCATCTATTAGAAAATATACTGAATAGCAAAAGAAATGCAAATGTTTGTTCAGATCCAGTTAGATGAAAAATTCATAAAACCATCAAACTCATGTTGCACACACTTTACATTTCTCTACACATGCATCCACTAACCAGCAAAACAGCCAACTTCAAAATATGGTTAACTTTTATTCAATCAAAAATTGCAAATTAAATTTGCATTTCTTTTGCTATTCAGTATATAAAATATGAGGTTAAAAAAAAAATCCCTTATTAAAAAATAATTGGATTCATGATTTCGGTGATGTAAAGTTGCAGGAATTTAAATGGATTTCGTTTGTATTTGACAAACAATTGAGTCCTGAGAATACATGGATCAACAAGAACATGCAAGGTATACATGTAGTTGTATAATAGAGATTAAAACTTATATGTGACCTGCCACCATGAAATGAGTCTCAATGAAATGAGTCTCAATGAAACAAGTCTCAACTCGCGGATCGCTGTCAGGGCTGTGAGGCAATGTTGTTTTTATTCTTTTTGAAAATGTAAAGTCATCTTGTATTATGTTACAGTCAACTTATTTTGCTCTAAAAATATCATTAAATATGTTTAAAACTTTTAAACTCAATTTTCTCAAAATGACCTCCTGCATACTTTTCAACAAACATCCATAACTTCAAAACTAATTGCAGTAGAAACTTAATTCTAGGGCCCTGCTAATCTCAATTTTCCAATCGAATCTAATCTTTGAATATTGAATACCTTGGAGAATAATCAAGTGTATCAGATGCAGTTCATGAAGGAATATTCAGCTCATTAAAGGAAATTAGAAAGACGATATAAACAGTAACATGATTACACAAGTTTAAATAATACAGTGCCCTAAATAGAAAACCAATCAGTTGCTAATGTGTACATCGGTTGAACTAATATGAGATAATATTTGCAATATTCGAAATTCCGAATACACAAAAAACTGAATCAAATCGAATCGAAGTTTTGCAACAATTTCGAATCGAATCAAAGATACGAAGCTTCGCATGGCCCTACTTGAAGAACAGAATACGAACATATTAACAATGTTACTAGCTAAAAACAGCCAAAATTAAAGTTAAGACTCATTTCGTGATGGCAGGTCACAAATATAAATGCTACTCAAGAGTAAAAATATGAAATGACAAACATGTTAACTTGTTCAAAACAACAAGATCTCTACACAAGGCCGATAAATAGGCAATGCCATGATGGTGAATCAGAAGAAGAAAACAAGCAGATGATTCCAGATGTTCATAAAGATGCTACTTGTTATAAGCATAACACTTAACCCTTCCTTCTACAGTGTTCCACTTCCTCAGGAAAAGTGACGGTATTCAGACATCCTTGTACAAAAGTCAGATGGGTATTCAATAATTCACACTTCCAAAGGGTGAAACTCAAAGGGTATAAAAATACATATTTAATATATATATTTATTACTTAAATTAGCAGACCCGACTTCATTCAATCAGTGGCTGAAATTGTACACATTAAAAAAAAGCGGTACGTTTATACCTCTTGTGGCATGATTTCCATTACGTGTTTATACCCTTTACCTCCCTTCTTATTAAGTGATTTCTAGCATCAGGAGGTACTATGCCTCCATTTCCACAATTTGTGGAACACTGCTTCTAATTAATATCCAGCAAATTTGTCACAGACACTCTCTGTGATTTAGCCTCGACCCCCTTTACAAAATGTCTGCATCCTCACCTTAAGTACATATATATATGTGCTCCAAAATATATATATACTGTTTTATAAACAGACACATTCATATAAAGTAGCTTTAAAGCTCATATGACTATATATAAACATCTGCCAACAATTAATAGCTTAATATTTGGCACCAGTCTCCATGCTAAAAAATATTCCAACAAATCGACAAATTTCCTATAGCTCCAATGCTGCCAAGAGAGAAACATCTAACAATTTATAAGGATAAGCAAAATAAATCATTAGGTTAGTGTCCTTGCACATGCAACGAAATTTAAAAATGAAAACAGCAGTTTCATAACTGGCACACCATCTGTGTTAGGAAGAATGGAAGAGCTAGTCTTTGGCAAATATTTCATAGTAGGAAGAAACTCTTGTCAGTGGTTTTGACAATATCTCTATGATCCTGCAGGTTATAACTATGTCGCTATGTTATCCTACATGTTTTAACAATGTCCCTATGTCATCCTGCATGTTCTGACAATGTCCCTATGTTATCCTGCAGGTTCTGACAATGTCCCTATGTCATCCTGCATGTTCTGACAATGTCCCTATGTTATCCTGCAGGTTCTAACAATATCCCTGTTATCCTGCAGGTTCTGACAATGTCCCTGTTATCCTGCAGGTTCTGACAATGTCCCTGTTATCCTCCATGTTCTGACAATGTCCCTGTTACCCTGCAGGTTCTAACAATATCCCTGTTATCCTGCAGGTTCTGACAATGTCCCTGTTATCCTCCATGTGCTGACAATGTTCCTGTTATCCTACTGGTTCTCACAATAGCCCTATGATCCTACCTGTTCTGACAATGTCCCTGTTATTATCCAGGTTTTGCCAATGTCACAACATAAATGTTCCGTGTATTGAAAATTAAATAAAAAATAAAAGGAAGCCAATTCATATTTTCAAAAAAAAAGAAAAAAAAAAGAAAAGAAATTCAGTTATTTATCACCTGACGAATTGACCACAGTATCATCTACTCCTAAATCCACCTTTGGTACATCTTTGTCATCCAAACATTTCTCAGGAATATCATCCACAATCTGCTTCAGTTTAGAATCTTGAACAGTTAAGGTGGGTAGCATTTCAGCATCATCATCCACATACTGTATTTTTGGTTTGCAGCACCTCTTCTTGATCTCCAGTGCGATGATGGCAATCACTAGCGGTATGGGGGTAAATATGGCACCTATAACTGGTGGAACAATACTGATGTCATTATCTGGAGGCTCGAGCGACAGTCTTAACAAGACAATAGCAATGCCTGTGTTCTGTATACCGGTTTCTATTGCAATCGTTACGACATTCTTTTTGGACTGTCTTGCGAAGAAGGCGACGATGCCACCAAAAATGAAACCACAATACGGCAATAGTGCTCCGGCCATGATGACCATCGGTGCCAATAAACTGAAGATGTACAGGTTTGCCCAGACTCCGACGGTGAAAACAAAGAGGAGAAACAGAAAAGTGAATGGTCGGATGATTTTGACGACTTTTTTAGCCCACGATGGCTTTTTGTGCTTCAGGAAAAGGCCAATTCCGATTGGAACGATCAGTCCTACAAGAGAATACAGGATGTTTTGGAAAGGGATGCGGAGTCCAGCATCCTTGTACAGTACTTTCGTACCAACTGTGAACAGCCAAAGAGGGATCATACCTGAAACGAGAGGTGTAAAAATAAGATTTTTTTTGTTTTTTTATGGATTTTAGATATGAATTCAGTTTCGTATTATGCATACATAGAAATAAGCTTCATGTACATCCAGATATCAGTAGCAGTAATGTTAATAAATCATCTAGGTGTTTCTCACATCTTCTTTTTTTTCTTTCTTTTTTTGTATGGTGCATGTCCATGAAAGCTTTTTGTTTTATTTCAAATATTTTAAAAAATGTATTCATTAATTATCCTAAATCAAGGTAGTTTGAAATCTTCATTAAACTATTTTGGCAGTTATTAATAAATAATAATAATAAGATCAATCCAAATTAAGTAAATTATCAAATCAGACAGTTATAGAACTAATGGAGAAAATATTTTAAAACTATTGGAAAGGAGCAAAGAATCACATCAAACTGAGTCATCAATTACAGTATTAAAACTTGCAAGGAACTGCTTTTTCATGCAAAAGTCAGTATTATCCTACATGTAAATAAATCTCAGTGGGGCTGAATGAGATGTTTAGAGCCACATACATAAATCAAAATTTTGAGCACTGTAAAGGTGTTTTCACAAAATTAACTAAGTCCAACAGATATCAATTTGAGAAAAACAATATTTTATCATTCTAAGTGCATAAATTAACCAATAACAAAAAATGAACATGGTCACTCATTAACCCATGGCAAGTCAAAATAATATCGGGTAAGTCAAAACCGTTACATGTGTAACCCGCCTGGCGACCAAACATTTCTGCATATTATATTATGTATCAAAATGTAAATGACTGTTTGTAAGGGATTGGAAAGTTATTTTATTTATTGTTTTCCACTGGTTTCCTATTAGTATCTGTATAATCAAAACCATATAGGACATAATAGCGACAACATCCCCAGTATATCAAACAGTCTAAAACTATTCGGAAAGCTTCAGCTCGTTTTGATTACATATTCGAAAATCTTGGCCATGAAAAAATATTCGTAGGTTCAATCGGAACACCTCGGTCATGTCCGTCTTTTGTTACAATCGGAACAACTCATTAGACTGCACTATGCTATGTTTTTCAGAAAGATTTTGATTATGAGACTGAGCTATTCCAAGATGATGGGATATTCAAAAGTTATACACGCACGTCAAAGTTACTGATTGGCCCGATTGTGCATAACCTGTCAATGGCTATCAGCGACGATCAAAATGCACTGAAAAGACATGAAAGAAACAAAAGACCCCCACAACCCCAAAATAACCCATGCTTTGTCTGACACTTAGTCTTACCAAGGGAGGCGATCGTGCTGACAAGGGTCATAGTGACACTGAGGGATACGTCGCCCCCGAGCAAATACGTGTAGACATTACTAGCAGAGCCACCTGGTGAGCAGCCAGTGGCAAAAAATCCAAGAGCTATCCCTGGGTCAAAGTTGAGGAAATAACCCAACAGGAACGAAATCTGTGAAAAAAGAAATACAGACATGTAGATGTCATACAAATATGTACATTAAAAAATTCTACAAGGGTAGAAATTAAGAAATTATTTTCATTCGCCTGGGGGACTAGTAACCTTAAAAAGTTAATTGTCTCCACGAATAATCACTAGACCCCCCCATTTTATTTGTTAATTTAGGAAAAATATATACTGGCACAGGGAACTAGCGTTAGTAAGCATTTACTTGCCCCACAATGATTTTTACTCTCCTCAAGTAAGGGGGCGAGGGTTAGTTTCTATCCCAGCATTACATATATGTTTGTACATTGTATTTTTTAAATTATTATATATTTTTTTAATGACGCCTCTAGATCACTATGATATATATTAATAGGGGTCGAATTTCATTACATTAGAAGAAACTATTTTTTGGTATCCACTTTCCCACAGATGGGGAAGCACATCCCATGGCTTTTGATATACCAATCGTGGTGCATTGATTTAGAGGAATAAACCCAATCAGAGAATTCAATCCACAGAGGTAGTTTGATCCTACAAACAAAGCAACTCTAACTAACACTCTACCGCAGGCACATAGGAACAAGGGGCGTGGGGCCGGAGGACACGTGCCCCCTACCCCACTTCTGGGCCTTTTTTCTTTTTTTACATATTAAATTAATATTTGCCATTGTAACCAAAATGTTATAGTGCCCACCCCACTTCCAGAGATGTCTGTCAGTACCCCCCCTCCCCCTACTCCCAAAGAAGTTCCTATGGCCCTGTACCAATAGATTGACTCCATTAAAGACCCCCTGTGTACTTCAGAATATTTTTGTTAAGACGACATGGTTAAGTCTTACATTGATACAATAAAGAAAAATAATGGTAAGATTATTATGTAGGCATTTTAATTTCAATTTTTCAAAGCAAAAAGTGGAGGGAGGTTGAATAATTATATATGGTCCCCCCCACCCCCTCCCCGCCAGCCCCCAAGTATTTACGCCCTTGCCTCTTTATGATCATGAATACATACCACTGGCATCAGTATAAACTGTGAGAGGAATCCAATGATTGGTGCTATTGGTCTCATCAGCGTCGCCTTGACAACAGCTAGGTCCACCTTGCAGCCCATAGCAACGTTTAAAGTAACCACCAGTATTATTACAACCACTGTGAATGCAGTATCGATTGGTCTTTCTTTTCGGCTCACAATAATTCTGAATTTTTTATCCAACTCATACCACACGCTTTGGTTAGAGTTACCTTCCATAAAAGAACCGCTCGAAGTAATATCGGTTGTATTTACTGAAATTGTTAGATTTGTTCGACCAAGAAAATGCCCTACAACCTCAACAGTTACATTTTCTCTCAATAAAAATGTTTCGTTCCCAAATACAGTCGCGATATTTGATTCAAGGGTTTTGAAACGAACTGCGACTGAAACGTCCGAAATTAACGAAGAATTATAAAAGTTGAAACTGATATTCTTTTTCTCGTCTTCGTAAATTTTTAAAGGCATATCTTGTAAAGTTTGAACCTTCATCCCAACGTCGGTTGTACTGCAACATTTCCAAACGAACAAAAACAAGACCAGGTAACTGAGGGTTAAAAAGTTTGAGAAAATCTGCATACGCGGAGAGAGGGTCGTCATTTTGACAGTTTTACTTCTTCAATATGTTTACTGTTGCCTCTTCCTTAGTCGCCTATCCATACATCTACACGTCAGCTCATGACAGGCTGTTGTCTTGTCCGATAGAAATCGCCGAACCATGACCGCATGAAACTTGAAAACAACGACGGAACGTATCCAGTTATTAGGAACGATACAAAACTTAAACTGTAATGCGGAATGGAATTCCAGAAATAACAATAATTATTATGAATGTTTCGTTCCAGCGTTTTATTCAGGCCGGTATGAACGACTCTAGGAGGGGGAGGGGGCGGTTGGGGGTGGCACTGACTGTTCGGATACAAACTGTATAATATTTTGGTTACAATGGCTAAATTTAATATTAAACACCGTCTCACGGACCCTTGACCTATTTAATTTCCAAACAAATAATTAATTTTAAATATAAACATTTGATTTGTCCATAAAAATACTTCATCCAACTACTTACATAACCACAGTATCCCGCTTATCATCAATATTTTAAAAATAATAATGAATTATGCACACGGACAAATAAATCGGGGGAAAATAACGGTTTTTATTCCGTTGAAGGTTTGACGTATATATTTCGAGACACGTGACGGGTAATCCCCCGTTAGCCGTTATTTTAAAACTTCTGAATATTTTTGAAGCTGCAAAAACATACGACGAGTTCCAATCTTGAAATTAGCCATTTTTAAACGTGTAAAAAAAATCGATTGACTTGACATGAAATTTCAGTTAAAATAAACGAGATTTAGTATAACATATGCATGTAAGTTTCATTAGTAATATTTAGAGCACAAAGCCCCTTAAATACCGTGGGACTATGCCTTTAATAACTATTCTATAAAATGACACTGACACAACGTATTACCAAGGTTATTAATCATGACGTGAATCTTATTATCAGTACGTAACTCAGTTTGTTATCTTGGTTAAAGCGTTATCAGTATGTAATGGAGTTTATCTTGGTTAAAGCGTTATCAGAATGTAACGGAGTTTATCTTGGTTAAAGCGTTATCATTAAGTAACGGAGTTTATCTTGGTTAACGCGTTATCAGTATATAACGGAGTTTATCTTGGTTAAAGCGTTATCAGTATGCAATGGAGCTTATCTTGGTTAAAGCGCTATTAGTATGTAACGGAGTTTATCTTGGTTAAAGCGTTACCAGTATGTAACGGAGTTTATCTTGGTTAAAGCGTTACCAGTATGTAATGGAGTTTATCTTGGTTAAAGCGTTATCAGTATGTAATGGAGTTTATCTTGGTTAAAGCGTTACCAGTATGTAATGGAGTTTATCTTGGTTAAAGCGTTACCAGTATGTAACGGAGTTTATCTTGGTTAAAGCGTTATCAGTATGTAATGGAGTTTATCTTGGTTAAAGCGCTATTAGTATGTAACGGAATTTATCTTGGTTAAAACGTTATCATTATGTAACGGAGTTTATCTTGGTTAAAACGTTATCATTATGTAACGGAGTTTATCTTGGTTTAAACGTTATATTTATGTAACGGAGTTTATCTTGGTTAGAACGTTATCATTATGTATGATATAGTTTTCTTGCCAAATTCGCCTATATTTGTCTCTTCGTCAGATGCATGTAATTTACAATACAAACTCGGCTCTAGTAGGATCTGTTTTATGTCTCTCGTTTGGCAGGTACTGGGATCAAATCTCAGTCGAGGCATTGTGGGTTTTTTCTTCTCAGAACCGGCTCCAACCGAGATGGAGTACTTCACAAGGCTTATTGGGTAAGTATGCACCTCTTACAGCGACCAGTGGTCCAAATTGTGTTCATCAAATACCGTGGTTTATGCTATCCTGTTTGTTGGATAGTGCATAAAACATTTCCCCTTGTTACTTATCAGTAAAAGTAGCCATATTCAGTAGCGGATCCGGAGGGGGCTCCCGGGAGTCCGGACCCACCCACCCACTTTCCTTGTATTTTTTTATTTATTTTTAAATATATATTTTGCGAGTGGAAGGACGTGAAAATGGATCACTTTTCTCCAGTCCTATTCAGTCATCACATTTGGACACCCCTTTCTGAAATCCTGTATCCGCGCCTGACATTGGTATTGCGGCATCACGTTGTGTCTGCCCTACTAACACTAACTTCTGTTTTGAGTTAATTGG
>JAULBS010006923.1:0-11315 GCA_032355785.1 Symmetromphalus regularis | reverse complement strand
ACATTGGACCCGGGGGAGGCGGGTCCGAACCAAATAGGATGTGGACCCGTATAAAAAATACTTCACCTCACCTCAGCTATATACTAAATGTACACAAAAGATACTCAATGATATTCTATAGTTGAGAAGTTCACAATAATTTTACACCACCATGACGCAAGACTAAAATGAAATACGTCATCCATTGTTCATAACAAATGGGCATGATTTACGTGACATCATTTTTTATAAATCCTGTGAAAAAAATTAGTAAAAAAAGTATTATCTCTAATAGAATGATCGGTCTAAATTTGTTTTTAATCACCCACCTCAACAACTATAAAAAAGCAATTTGTAATGTTGGCGAACAATATAAACACGTGGCTGATTACTCTCAAAATAGCCTCGAAACAAAACAAATAAAACGTCGTTTAATATAATTTAATTCTTTATATAGAAATGTTTCTTCGTGAGTTTACTTTGTAATTTACAATTAGATTGACATTTCTTGTGAAGCACGCATACATTATTTCTATCAAAGGGTTGAGTTTTATCGTTGATCAAACCCGGTTGATTTTGCTGTCGAGTTTATGCGGGGTCAGTGTTGATAAGGGTAATAATTGAAACATAAATCAGAGTCACTGATACCCAGGTTGAACACTTCAGTAAATACCTGTTAACATCCAGACAAAATATGTCGTGTTCACGTGGTGTCTGGGGGGGCTGATAGTCTAGTAGGTTTCCTTGGCTAGCAGGTGGGAGTGCAGACGAAATAATCACTACGAATCTATTGATCAGTCACCGAGTTAATGAATCAATTGAGCGAGTCGGTGAACCATCGATCAATCCATCCATTTATCAATTCGTCCCTTCCTCACATCCTCCATCCATTCATCTTTCCCTCACTTCCTCCATCCATTCATCCTTCCCTCACTTCCTCCATCCATCCCTCACTTCTTCCATCCATCCCCCACTTCATCCATCCATCCAGATATCTTTGCATCAATCCGTCTGTACATTCATTGATACATCCATCTACCCATCCATCCATCCACCCCTACCTCCCTCCCTCCATCATCCATCCATCCATCCATCCATCCATCCATCCATCCATCCATCCATCGTTCTCGCAATTCACCCAATAAGCCTGTAAGAAGCCAGACCTTTAGGTAAGCAGTCAGGCATGAAGACATCTAGACGTCCATCCAGCCAACAAGAAAGACATCCAGGCTACAATCTTTCCATTCATTCAGTGAGTGAGTAAATAAGTTAAGCAGATTACTCAGTTTTCCTACTAGACAGTGATGGCAACTCTCAACCAAAATACTGAACACGATTAATCAAATTGATTGATCCAGAAAGCAATGATGAAAATACTGAACTATATACTAAAGAAGATTTCTCAAACAGCCTGATCGAGATAGCAGTGATGAAGATATCGAACTACGCCACTAAACGCAATCTCTCCAATTGCATGATTCGAATACCAGTGAGGAAACTACTACACTACATGCTACGCACGATTTACCAACTGCAGATAGCAGCAATAAAAAATATTGAATTACACACTAAATACGATTTCTCAAAATATGTTATTCACATAACAATGACAAAAAAAAGTACTGACCTATATATTAAAAAGATTTCTCCAGACAACAATTGTGAAAATGTTGATCTATATAGAAAACACGATTTCCCTATATGCATATTCCAGATTTTAAAAAAAAGATGAGGATTTGAACTATATACTAAACACGATTTTCATATATACTTAGCCCAGACAGAAATTATAAAAATGCTGAACAACATACTAAAGACGATTTCCAAAGATGCATGAATCGGACAGAAATGATGAAACTTTAGAACTGCATAATAAACACGATTTCCACATATGCATAATTCAGACAGAAATGATGAAACTATTGAACTACATACTCAACACGATTTCCTCAAACGCATGGCCAGGTAAAAATGATAAAGATTTCAACTACATACTAAACACGATTCCCACAAATGCACGATCCAGGTAGAAATAATGAAAATTTTAACTACATACTAAATAAGATTCTACTTTATGCATTGTCTAAATAGAAATGATGAAGATTTGGCCTTCATACTAAACACGATTTCCTCAAATGTATAGTCCATACAGAAATGATCAAGATTTGAACTACATACTAAATAGAATTCCCACAAACACACGATCAAGACAGTCATGATACAAATATTGAACGACATACTAAAGAGGATTTTTCCAATTACATGACCCGAATAGTACTGACCAGGACACTAAAGATGATTGCCCCAACTGCATGCAATAATAGAATCCTCGAAACGGAAACGTTTCCGAACAAATACGGAGAGTGGTTCTGTCCGTGGTAACTCTGACACACGACTGTTTGATTCCTTAATCAATACAAGTCTTTGATTACCCATGGGCTTGTGCGGTGAAAACCAAAATCAAAGTGGTACGTGGTCAAATTTGGATGTTTTCCTGTCTTACCAAGAGATGAATACAGACAGGTTTTCAGTTATCCTGATATACACAATACACGTGTATTAGTCAAGATGCCACACACATATCATTATGTAAGTCTGAAAAGCTATTTTCTTTCGCTTCTTTGTTGTCGTTTTCTTTCCCTTTTTCGGGATTGTGGTAATGGGTTGTATGGTTTTATTTTGTTTGTTGGCGAAATCACTTTAAATTGTTGTTTGGTTTTTTAATAAAAAGAAATATTAAAAATCTGCGGAAGCCTTTGAGCTTTAAATGAATTAAACAGCTATGATAATAATAATAATAATAATAATAATAATAATGAGAAGAAGAAGATGAAGAAGAAGAAGAAAAAGAAGAAAAGGAGATAATAATACAAAAGTCACTACCACCTCCAAAATAACAGATGTTGCTAAAACATAATATATGCTTCTATTTATCATGTCGTTTGAGCCTAGTCGGAAGTATAACAGAGATTTACGACGTCAAATTACTTGCAGTGCTGCCAACCTCCAGGAAACGGCATTCTTACATTTAACCGAGATATTAGCACGTACTAATTGTCAATCATATTAATTATGCATGCCTAGGATGTTGAGGTGGAACATCTTAAATAAAAGATGGGCATGTCTGTCCCTAGGGAGATCAGAAATGAATGAATCAGGACAAAACTGGACACCTCCGGCAATCTGAGGAGAGAAATGCCAATGCCATTTGACATCGATGGTCAAATTGAAGAGGACAATTTCTGTCGAAATCTGCCTGTGTCGTATGATGACGATGAAACTCAGTGATGCAGTTTGCATCTAGTAATTGATAGAGGGTGATCTGAAAACTAAATGTATATTGGCCACTGATTGGCACAGGAAGCGGGCTGGGATGGGGGGAGAGTGGGTCAAGAGGGCATGTGCCCCCACTTTTTACATATTGCGTGTTAATTTATTCATTTTCAAATTTAAATATATGTTTGTGTCTGTGTGTGCCCTCTACTTTTTGGCACCTTCTTTCACCACTGCCACTGTAACTAAAGCCTGTATTGAAACTGTCAGAGACACGGCTGGTTAAGTACTGGGAATAAATTTCAGTCGAAGCATGGACTTTTTAATCTCGATACCGGCTCCAACCCAGGGCGAGTGCTCCGCAAGCAAGGGAGAAAATCGCTTTCTGAAAGGGAGGGGGACGGAGCCTGTGAACTTTGTAGAAGTGGGGGAGGGGTTACGGAGCCGGGGGAGGCATCCCCCTAATTTATCTTTTGAAAATCCTTGGCTTTTGAAATGCCTTTTCCGGCTAAAACCTTCAAACTATAAAAGAATATCTGTGTACTTCGGTATATCTGCGCTAAGACCACATGGCTAAGTGTTACATTGATGTCACAAAGAGAAATACTAGAAAAGATATTTTATTTCCATTTAAAAAAGTGGTAGGGATAATTATATAGTCCTCCACCCCTGACCAAAAAGAGGGGGACGTGTCCCACCGGGATTTACGGCCATATCAGCAAGGGTCAATGTACACCTGCACTGACCAATGACCCATAACTGGTTTATAAAAGGCCGTGATATGTGCTGTCTGTGGGAAAGCGCATATAAAAATCGCTAAAACAAAGACAGGACTCCTCGGTTTTCCATGTAAGATTCCTCTCATAAAAATGCCTATTAGGGTGTGTTAATGTATATAAACATTAGGATTATATTAGGTATTTGATCAATATATGTTTGACAGTTGTCAGTCTTAACCTATCCGTCAACGTGTAATCCAGAACAAAATCCAAACTGTAAACACTCATTTAGAAACAAATCTACACAGTTACATTGACGCTCAGCAATGTGTATACTGCATCACAACGAGAATATTCAAAACTTCCACTTCACATGCAGAAAACCATCTCTGTTTATACACGTATAACAAGAACATAACCTTTCGCTGGAATAATGTGGGATTAAAAAACATGTTTTCCTTTTTTTTCTTTCATTATTGTTGGGTGGGGTTTTTTTTTTTTTTTTTTTTTTTTTCAAATTTCGCTAAATCAGAATGACATCATTTTGCAGAATACCCTAGGTACCAAATCCAGGATAACACATGCCCTTTTATAATTCTTTGGAAATGTTCCTTAAAGTAAGAATATATACATGTCCGTGAACGAATGCACAAAATGATGAAAAAGATAAAAAAAAAGAAAAAAGACTTTCTCTTTTAAAAATTACCTTTTAGCATCTTAAAAAACAAAACAAAAAAACTTCTCATTTTATTAAAACAAATAAATGCATATATTAATCACCTTCAATTCCCTACCCTTAATAGGATATGCACGATGTGTATGTAATAATTCATTTATTTAACGATCCTCCTCCTCCCCCAGCACAAAAGCAAACATCGGCTACTGGGGCGTGTATGTGATAAAATAAAATCGATACAGTAAAATCATTCTGTTCTTACCTGCTCTTCCCGGTGTAACACAACAGTAAACTCCTAGAACAGCCAGTAGTGTCCACAGTGTTATATCCATGTTCTGATCCGAGTCACCTCATGGGGCGACAGACGAACGGACAGACAACGTCAGCCATCAATAAAACCGCGCTTCACACTGCAGCTACATCTCCAGTATCTCACAACGTGGCCAACAGCAAAGGATTTCTCAATCCGAAACAGCGCGTTCATGTAGAGAACAGAAAACAATAAATTACACTCGCTGTTTTATTTCCTCTTTTAAAGATAATTCGTTTGAATATCGTTTTAATTTCCACTTATATGGACACACACAATCTTCTTAAACTCTTCCAGTAGTTCCTGAACATGTTTATCTTGAGTAGATATGTTCTGAACAAACTTTATATCCAAACGACAGCTTGAAAGTTCCTGCAAAAAAAAAGAAGAAAAAATATCAGTGTTATCACACTTTAATTCCAATTATGATACTCCAATGTTTGATGTTGATTCGCCGACTAGAAGTGTCAGTTCATAAAGGCAAGCCGGAGCGATATTGCTCGTGGCAGATATTATCTTCGCCACGAATTCCGCAAATCTTCTAGTGCCCAAAGAGCCAAGCGCAGAGCCACAAATATCGTAACTTTGTGCTACGCCACAGCGTTTTAACATTACTCTGAAAGCAGTTTAATATTGGGCAAACAATGGGCTTTAATCTCTGATAGAATATATATCCGTTATTACAAAATCCCGTCGAGAAATGGCCCACTTTGATCCACCTGTAAATAAGTTTTCATGAGATCTTGTCAGCCAGTGACTCGATGAAAACAACACAAGATAGTATTCCTGATCTCTGAAACGATTCAGATACGAAATGGGAATTCCATAGTCTTCCCGAACAACAGATAAAACGATAAGGAACTCGTCACAACATCTGTATATATACTGTTGAAACAATATTTAGCAACAATTATAAATATTAAAATATTTTTTATAAATAGACGTAAATCACTTACAATTCGATATTATTAAAATGTGTTTGCATTAGGTATTGCGAATCCCAGATATGTCATTAAATATTTGTCTGCGTTCAGGACGAAATTGCAAGCTAGACTATATTTTACGCTTCATGTTAAACCCAATGAAAATGTTTGGTACCAGTCAGATTGCTACGTAGCGACCGCGTTTGTTAGTCTGTTCTGAGAGCAAGGCTGATATTGCAAGTTGCGACTTTGGAATTGCAGCGTTCCATGTAATAGGTTTTAGGAACAAAAGAATCGCGAAATATCATTGGCACTTAAAGGATAAAGATGCGCATAAATATATAAAAGTGAAAATATTAAATTTGATATTTGTAAATAGATATCGAAGTCAGCATTATCATATCAATGATTCATATGCTGAAATATTTCTAAGATGATAGAAACACGTTCACTTTGATACAAGCAGTTAGAAGTTAACAGAGAAAAGGGACAAAATCTGTGGATAAAGCTAATTAATATGAATATGACCTTTCCTTTATCAACGTTGCCCTCAATTGAGCGACGTTTATGGAATGGTAGGACGAGGTCTACTTCCTAATTCTTTTCAGAGAGAGAGAGAGAGAGAGAGAGAGAAAGAGAGAGAGAGAGAGAGAAAGACAGAGGGAGGGAGGGCGGGAGGATAGAGTGATGGGGATCGGTAGAGAGGGATGGATGGAGAGAGATATTGAGAGTGAGAGAGAGCGAGGAAGAGCGGGAAGAAGATAGAGAGGGGAGATATAGAGACAAAGGGAGAAAAAGAGAGATAGAGAAAAAGAGAGAATAGAGAGAGAAGACAGAGGGAAACCCTTATGGCGACACAATACACAAAGTATACTAGTTTCCATTAAACCAATTTCTGGTAGAAGCAATATTTACTATTAAAAATAAAATTTAAATTTTGTGTTTCTTTAGCCTTCCAGTATAATAACAACAAAGACCAACACATAGAGACTACGGTCAACCGAATGATATGCGTTATTAGTTACTTCCGTGGGCTCGCCGTTCCACCGTAGACACAGTTGCGTTATTAAATCACAACGAATACCGTTTCATCTGATCGTTATTAGATATACATATATGTAGATTAAATCCAGAGCGTCAAATTAATCACGGAATCATGGAAGCGAATTCAAATCAGACAGAAGGTGCAATATTTTGACGGCCGTAAAGCATGGTATGGGCTGTACTTGGAATGTACTTGAGGTGTACTTGGTATGCACCCGAGGTGAACTTATTAAACTGTTTTATATGCGCCAGGTGTACAACATATTGCATGCGGTGTACGTTATGTCTTGAACCCCCCCCCCCTCCCCACACTTTAATTATTATTATTACCTATCACACCATTAGAGCACATTGATTTAATTATCATTTTAACACAAGAGTGAGCTAGGCTCGGACGGGTTTTCAACCACTGTATTCAACATGAAAGTTCGATGCTCTACCACAAAAATCCGTCAAATGACTTGAATACATGGATTCATATGTATAACACAAAATACGGTATAAATCACCACCACCGCATATAGCATGCCACTCCGCCGCACACAACATGTCGCACACTGTCCTGCATGTATGTTTAAGTAGTTTAATGTCTGTTACTGTATACTCAGTGAGATCCGAATGTTTACGTTATTTTCACAACCTAGCCTGACTGAAGTTGTATTTATATGCATATACAGAAACCATGCCCTAATTGTCTGTATGCCTGCATATTAGTTAAAGACATTAACCAATGACAGTTGTCTTATAGTTAGGAAAAATACCTTACAACGTATAAAAGCAGTGTAGGTCGTTATCAACTTTTTTAAAAATACGTTACATTGTCTAAAACTATTGAAAGTGGTCATCAAATTAAAAATACGTTACCTTGCCTAAAACTTGTGGCAGTTGTCAACATTTAAAATACGTTACTGTCTAAAAGTAGTGACAGTCTTCATACAATTAAAAAATACGTTACATTGTGACAGTCGTCACCAAATTAAAAATACGTTACACTGTCTAAAACTTGTGGCAGTAGTCATAATTTAAAAAAATCTACATTGTATAAAACAAGTGACAATCGTTATCAAATAAAAATTACGTTACATTGTCTAAAACTAATGGCAGTCATCATTAAATTTAAAAATACGTTACACTGTCTAAAACCAGTGAGTTCATAAAATTAAAGATACATTACATTGTCTAAAACTAGTGACAGTCGTCTTCAAATTAAAACTACGTCACATTGTCTAAACCTTGAGGCAGTTGCCATAGTTGTGTTTGAAATACTTTACAATATCTCAACTGGTGGCGTTCGTCGTAAAACTACATAGAAAATACGTTACAATATCTGAAAGCGGTAGCAGTCGCCGTAAAGCCATGGTCAGTACCTTTAATTACACAGGTAAATCACTACACTGCCAGGATGTACTATTCTTGGCAAGACACCGCGGACAAGACGCGTGTGTGATAACAGTCTGGCTAGAGAAGAAAGTCGGTTATTAACATTTGACTTCCATATGGCGTGCTTGGACACAGTTCAGACTGATCGTCATTAAATCGTCTTCCTATTTGCAGACAACACGAAAAAGACTTGGAATAAAAACGTCAAAGAACGTGCATTAACTTTCCATGTACCTGCTGAGCTTAGCGTGGGTGAGCGGATAACTCCATCGCAAACTAAATACCATTTAATAAAATAAGCATTTAAAAAAAAAATCAATTACAGGTGCAATTTCGTGATGAAAATTGGGCAGTGCTCTTACAGGTACAATTTTTAGTGTTGAAGGAATTTAATTTCTGGGCCCAATTTAGCAAGTTTAAGCTAACCATGGGTTATCTGAATATTTCAAAACCAAATTATAAATCATTGGAAATAGTAATTGAAGAGATATGTTGAAACTAAGTTTATTATAGCCTAAGGTATCCATAAATAATCAAATCGGAAGTATAATTGAACTTTCTATGACGATATTTTTAAAGAGAAATATTCATCTACCCCATGGTTACCTTAACAATGCTTTGAACAACTGGGACCAGTTAACTACAACGTATTTGGTAAAGACCAGCCCCAGTATCACAGTAGTTTAGTGAACCCCGATGGTCCAGTGGTAGAACGTCCGACTCTCAAGCTGTCGACAGTGGTACAGAACCCGTTGGAAGCTGGCTCACTCTGGACTACTAATAAATCAATGATTTCTAATGGTGTCGTTAAAACAAAAAAACACTGGCAAGAAATTTTTAATTTCGATACCGTCTCCAACCTAGAGTGAGAATTGATCTAAGTATCCATCAACCGAGAGTCTGATAGCATAACCATTACAACACTTGTGCCCGTTATTTCGGCTTGAATCATATCCTAAATATCGAGGAAAATAGAAAAGAAAAAAAAAAGCAAAAAAAAAAGAAAGATCCGGGCTGCAAAAACAGTTATGTCCAAAATGAAAAAAAAAAAAAAAAAAAATGTTTAAAGTTAAAAGAGTGATGTAAAATCAGAAACTTTTATAATTCACAGATTCTTTTTTGTAGGTTGCCCTCAGTATGCAAAATGACATGTCCAAGACCTTTGATTCTGTGTTGATTCTAACTTTTCCAAAATGTAACTAATAATTACTTAACGATACACCCATAATAGCTGATATTAATTTTGAGCGGCTGTGAAGGGGATGATCTTTAAGCAATTATTTCTACATGAAGATATTACAGACCTGACGAGGCACAAATGCATTAGTTCCTGGATATCAGTGGCTAAACATGTTATATTTTATACCCAATAGTTAAAACGCACGTATTTACAACAAAAACAAAATAATAATTATCAGCTGCTTTAAATATATCCAAACAAGGATCAGCTGCTTTAAATATATCCAAACAAGGATCAGCTGCTTTAAATATCTCTAAACAAGGATCAGCTGCTTTAAATCTATAAACTGGTGGCAGTATTCCTGTAACTAGACATAAAATACGTTACACTGTCTGAAAGCGATGGTAGTCCTCGTAAAGCAATGGTCAGTACCTTTAATTATATAGGTAATTATTGTGCCAGCATGCACAGCTCTTGGCAAGACATCGTGATTACAAGACGGGTGTGTGATAACAATCTACTAGTATAATATATCAGTAGCGTGTCCAGGGGGGATCCAGGGAGTCCGGACCCAACAAATCCTTTAATCGTGGTGGTTTTTTTTTTTACCCTTTTCGAGTAGAAGGACGTAAAAATTAATTCCACCCCCCTCCCCCAGTCCTATTCACTCATCACATTTGGACCCCTTCCTTTCAGAAATCCAGATTTGGACCCTCCCTTTCAGAAATCCGGCATCCGCGCCTGTGTATCGACAATCATTTTCAGCCATTACTAAAATAAATCCTAAACTACCTAACCGGCCAGCTGCTTGAAAGAGACATTTTTATTTTCATCCTTTTTTGGTTTGTTGTAACATCACTAGACCACATTGATTTATTAATCATCAGCTATTGGATGTAAAACATTTAGTTGTTTTGACATTATAACCTTTATTAAGCAGCTCCTTGTCTTAAGAGACCAGTTTCTCAAACTGTTGTATGACTGCATGAAACAGTGGCGCTTGCAATCAATTTGACTGGTTACCATCGTCTTCTGTCACATAGTATGTACCTAACATTGGACGCAAAAACAACAAAAAACCTGTCTAACAAGTCACCGCGCGCGCTCGCCATGAACATGCCACAGGTTTGACTGTAAAGGTATATCCCCTAAGGTGTCCCTGGATATTCCAATAGCTAAACGTATTATACTGTGTTCATTAGAACTCCCTTTGATACCATCATGGCGTTGGCATATTGGCCTTTTATAACTAGATCCTCGAGCTAATTTAATCTCATAATACGACACGGTGGAGATGTGGAGCCCCTGAACACGACTCCTTTCTTAGGTTTTCCTCAACCCTGACCTCACAGCGGCGATTTATTGTGTAGGAGTCCCTGACTGTTAGATAACAGCGGGTGGTCGCTTCTAATTTACACCGACAATACCCCTAACACCAGCTTAGTACTAGTGGGCGTTGCAAAGACATAACTCCGATGTTCGTACTTATTATCGGAGATACGCAATTCCCAGAGAGAGACCCAGAAGATCCACTGCCTGCGGTAAAATGTGGTAGTAGAGAGGAGAGAGAGAGAGAGAGATAGAGAGAGAAGGAAGGAGAAAGAGAGAGAGAAAAAATGAGAAAAGAATACGAGATAGAGACCGAGAGAGAGAGAGAAGGAAAGAGTGAAAGAGACAGAGAGAAAGAGAGAGGAGGGAGGGAGGGATAGTGAACACAGAGAGAGAGACAGACAGACAGACGTAGCGAGGGAGAAAGAGAGAGAGAGAGAGAGAGAGAGAGAGAGAGAGAGAGAGAGAGAGAGAGAGAGAGAGACAGACAGACAGACAGACA
>JAULBS010006912.1:0-11315 GCA_032355785.1 Symmetromphalus regularis | reverse complement strand
AATGTCCCAAACAGTGGAGCTAACTAATTGCCAGGTGGCAGGAGAAAACAATATCTAATGAACATATTTATGTTACCTTTTGATTAGCTTCCCACATTTGCAATTGGCCATGGCAAAAGTGTATATTTGTTGTTCTGAGTGCAAAAATCAGTGACTTCATTCTTCAGGCCTGTGTATTGTAGAACCTCTGTGAGGAAGCAAACTAAATCATTTATAATCATTAAATTAAGAATATTATTTCTTCCATTTGTTATTCATAATTGTCTGAAATTTGCTGATTGTAATAAAAAGAAATTGAGACTTAAAATCTCAGAATACAAACTGCTTCACTTTGTAATTATAACAATATGTATTAGGCTTTATATTTCCTCCAACTAGTTGTTTTTGTGTTGTGTTCATTTGTTGTTATTTGCTTCCAGGCTTTTACTGTAGCAGAACAAGAATTGGACATCCCGGCTTTATTGGAAGCAGCTGACATGGTGGCAATGAAAGTTCCAGACAAACTCAGCATCATCACCTATGTCTCACAGTATCATAACTACTTCCGAGACAAACCGCAGTGTAAGTTTATAATAAAACACAAACTTAGCATCATTGCCTACATGTATGTATCACAGTATCATAACTGCTTCAGAGACAAACCACAGTGTAAGTTTATAATAAAACACAAACTTAGTATCATTGCCTACATGTACATGTATGTATCACAGTATCATAACTGCTTCAGAGACAAACCACAGTGTAAGTTTATAATAAACCACAAACTTAGCATCATTGCCTACATGTATGTCTCACAGTATCATAACTACTTCTTTGTCTCACAATATAACTACTTCCAAGATAAACCACAGTGTAAGTTTATAATAAACCACAGATAAATTCATTATTATTATTATCTTTGTCTCACAATATAACTACTTCAGAGACAAACCAGAGTGTAAGTTTATAATAAATCACAGATAAATTCATTATCATTACCTACATCTTATAGTATCAAATTAAATATTTTTGTTTTTATTTTCTCTATTCAGTGGGTGGACCAGGGGTGAAGTCTGCCCCAGCAGGCGGCCATGTTTCACTGAAACGTCACACGACCTCACCACCAGCTTCTGCTCCTGACACCAAACGTTTCACACCAGTCAAAGAAAGCAATACAAGCAATGTAAGTTCTATCAAAAATTATACATAACTGTAGATTTTATTTCATTTAATACTGTGACTTTAACTTATTACACTGATATGTTAAATCAATTCACTTTTAGTATATGATAAAAAATTAGCATTTTGTCTAAATACTCTATTTTTGCATATGCTCAAGCTAGAAATGTAGCCAGTTCTATATGTAAGCTATAATTGGTCCAGAGAATACCTATAAAATTGAAACACTGGTACAGGAACCGCAGTCAGAAATACCCATCTCATATCCAGTTCATGCAAAATCTTCATCTAATCTTAGCATATACTCCCATTTTTATTGTGTTTTATAGGTGACAACTTCTACTCATCTTGGTGCTTTACTGAAAGTTTTGTTGTTCTACACAGATGACAACTTTCACTAACCATGGTTCTGTACTGAAACTTTTATTATTATTTACAGGTGACAGTCACACTTATCTTGGTCTTATACTGAAATTTTTATTTTTTTTACAGGTGAAATTCGGACTCATCACATACTGAATTTTTTTTTTTTTTTTTTACAGGTGACTCCTATTCAGACAGCCAAGAAACAGACTACCATAGGAGATAAGTGTGATATATGCCACAACAAAGTGTACTTATTAGAAAGACAGATAGAAAATGGAAAATTGTATCATAGATCATGTTATAGACACAGTGATTTTTCCCCTACATCAACTTTGTTTAAAAATTCTCCTTCATTTGCTAGTTCCATTTCTGGATCTAGTCATAAAGTTGCCCCAGAAAAATCTAGAAATGAAGAAAACAAACCATCGTGGGTGAAAGGAGATGACTTCACACCTAAATCAGGTGTTAATACTTCTGATAGGAACAAGCAGGACTTTAAGAAGACTTTGTTTTCCAATGACCACTGTAATGATGTTGACATGAAGCCGAACAGCGAGCCAAAACAAGATGTTGTCATCACCAGGTTCTTGAACCAGATGAAGGATAAGGAGTCTGTTGATGTTCCGAAGTACCAGAAGAAACGGCCACTGGTTTTCCAGGTGCAGTCTGATAAAGAGGACAAGCCATCTGAACCACCTAAGGACAAGCCACCCGAAGCATCACTTTCATCTCCACGTTTTAATGCTAAGATTCTTGATAAACATGAAGTTGGGTCCTTAGCCAGTACAAATGTGAACGATAGATTAAAACTGGACAAAAACACTAATGCAGTTTCATCAGCCAAAAGTGAACAGACGTTAAACAATAAGAGTGAGTTATCTTTAAATTTCACCAATAGAGGGCTTTCTAATTCAAAAAGTGAACAAGATGTGAAAAGTAGCAATCCATCTGTATCTGAACATATCACATTTCCTAAAGTCAAGCAACGTAATCTTGCTAGTCAACCTACACAAAAGAAAAGTGATCAAAAAGTGGATATATCTGAAGGTAAGAGACACACAGTAGTGTCTCCAGTGGCAACAAACAGAACTGAGTTTACTGATGTGAAGCAGGTTAGGAAGCCTGCAATGGGCAGACCTAAAACACCTCCACCTCAACAGTTTAAATCTGGTCAACATCTACTGGCTCGTTCTATTTCCCCTGAGTCACCAGACTCACCTCCCCCTCCTCTACCTTCATCTCAACCACCTTCAGCTCCGTCTAGTGCTGAGAGATCTCAGTTAAAATCTCCTACTTCTCCAAAAAACACTTCCAAAAGTGATATTGTCCTCAAGACAGATTCTTCATTGAACCCAGTGCCTAAAGCTCGAAATATAAAAGTTCATCAGTCTGTTTTGCATGAATCTTCAGCCAGTTCACACATTAAGCCATTAAGAAGTGTGGAAACTAGTAACAGAATGGAGACTGATAGTAACACACAAACCAAGCCTGCAGCAATTCTGGTCATTCCTTCAGATCCCAGCAAAGATGACAAGAATGTTCTAAGTGGTCTCTTGAAGTCTTTAGCACATGTTCGTCAAAACGAAGATGTTCACCCCTCTTCATCTGCATCAGACACTAACTCTGGCATTTCTGTGTCTTCTTCCAAGTCTGGTATTGCTCTGCCTTTCACAAACTCTGTTAGTGTTACTACTACTAGTGTCAGTGTAACGTCCACAAAAACCAAGTCTCAAAACAGCTCTCAACTTAATGATGTGAAAAAATCTGAAGAGGTTTCAGGTTCTGAAGAACAATCAAACAAAATTGGTTTCTTAAAGAAGGGTGGTAAAAATAAAGTTATTCGTGATTCAAAACACCCAGCTCCTTCACAAATAAAAGATTTTAAAAAGGAAACAAAATTGGTAGATAACAAAAATCAAGACACAAGTTCTGCTGTATCTAGGAGAATAGGAAATAAAACAAATGATAAACCAAGACCCAAATCTGCATTTGTTTTCTCAGACAATAAGCTTACTGATGATAATTCAAAAGTAAAAAATGGTGCTGTGAACTGGAAAAAGGAATTAGATAAAAAGGATAAAACTAAATCGAGGTCAACCGAAAATTTGTTGCAAATTGGGAAGACAAAAATACAAGATGACAACATTCCGTCATGGAAAAAAGAAATTGAAAAGAATAAGGCTACAAAAGCAAACTTACTACATGATAATGATGTGTCTGGAGCTAAAGAAGGGAAGACAACTGAAGTAATTCCATCTTGGAAAAAGGAATTAAAGAAAAATGAAGTTGAAAATGTTAAAATAAAATCTAGTGTGTTGCCAAATAAAGGAAAAGATTTTACTGGGACAAAAGAAGAAACTGTAACAAAAGTTGCTCCATCTTGGAAGAAAGATATTGAAAAAAATAAATTGAAATCTGACCAATCACAAGAAAATGAAAAAATAGTTTCTAGACCCAAAGTCGAAACTATATCAGATGTTACTCCATCATGGAAGAAAGAGAAAGTTGAAAACAAGTCTAACTTTAATCAAGATAGTGGAAAGCCTGTTTCTCAGACTGTTCCTAGTGATAACGTGCCTTCTTGGAAAAAGGAAATTGAACAAAAAAATACACAGAAAGCTCAGATGTCAAGCCTTGCAGAATCAGAAAGTGCTAAAGACAAAAATGTCTTGGATTTGAAATCTGATTTGAAACCTGAAACCAAAGCTCCAGTTCCCAAGAAAAGAGGTGTCCATATTGTCAATGGTGAAATCTGTTCTACACCTGGCAAGCCTGAGCGACCAAAGACGACAGGACATCTTCTAGAAAAGGAAGCTGACAGTAACATAGCAGAATGGCAGATGGAGGCAAAACGACGGCTACAAGTCAATCAAAGGCAATTTATTGATCCAGAAAAGGGAAAGTCATCAGATTCAATTAAAACTGAGTCTAACAAAATTGTGGATCGACCTGAAACACCTGAAATTGTGTCTACCAAGATTAACCAGCCAGATTCAAACGTGTTTCATTCCACTCCAAAATCATCAGTATCTGACTCCATACCAAAATCTCCCGTTCCTCACTCTCGATTAAAATCTCCTGTCTCTGGTTCAAAACCACAATTTCCTGTCCCTGATTCAACAGCAAAATCTCCAGTTTTTGGAGGGATATCAAAATCTCCAGTTTCTGGAGTGACATCAAAATCTCCAGCCCTCCAGCCCAATGTGCGAGTTCCAGTGAGACCACCACCAGCCCGGCCTTCATCTCCACCTCGCCAGCTTAAGAAGATAGCAGTTGATACATCGTTCACTTTCTCATTCAAACCTGACACAGCTAATGACACCAGTAAGAAGAAGTTGACAGTTTCTCCAATAATTTCTCCCATAAAACTCACTCCACCAAGACCTCCACCTCCAAAAACCGTAAGTAATGTATTGTCACCACATCCAAATAATAACCTTTGTGTTTGTCTCTCTTCTTTTTTCCATTTTTTTTTTTTTTTTTTTGTGGAATACCTTTGTTACTACTTTTATGGCTAACTTTTCTAAACCTCACATTTGTTTTGTTATTCTGCTAACTAACCAGTAGTCTTGCACTTGTCATTTAGAGATAACATATACTCTTCCAAAAAAGTAGTGGGGCATGAAATATTAATGTTAATATCAACTATTAGAGTGAACATACGTTTCGACGACAGACATCCTATTAAAGAATGTTCAGGTATGTTTATTATCTGGGACATAATAGGAAGACGTGTACTTCAACGTCAAAGACCGCCACGTTAACGGAACTTGGTCAGGTGCTGCTAGAAGAGTGGAACAGACTCACTCAAATTGCCATTGGGAGACTCATATGCAGTATGCCTCATCGATTGAATGAATGTCTGACACATCATGGCAGTATCACCTACTACTATTAAAAAAAATGTCAACTTTCAAATTTCACTTCTGACCCCCAATCGTCCTTCAAGATCTTTGGTGGTCATAAAACTTACTGTAATACTGAACTACCAGTTGTAATGTTTGCCCAATTAATTCACTATTATCATATAACCATTCCCCACAGCTGATATACCTTACAATTTTGGCAACTGTAAATTTTTTGAAGAGTATATAATAAAAACATTGACCAAAATGGAGTTTTATTTTTATTCCTTTTCTACAAAAAGACAACACAAAAGATTAATAATCTGAAGGAAAAAAAAAAGGTTGGCTTTAACAAACATTCCTTTCCTTGACTTTTATTCAGTAACCATGACACCTGATGACAGCCATATTTATTCTGCCATCAATCAGTGCAGTTGTCAGCCATTTACACATTCATTGCTTTATAATTATCTAATCTGACTGTTCTCCTTTCATTAATGTGTTTATACTTCTATTTATTACTTATACAAAACCATAACCAAATGACTACATTTCAAAATCAACTACAATGACTACTATGCAATGGGGGGGGAGATGGGGAGATCATTGGGGGTGTATTACTCTGAAACTCAGAACATATAATTACGTTCAACTCAGAACAGATAATTACGTTCAACTCAGAACATATAATTACGTTCAACTCAGTATAAAACCATGGCTTTATAGGCTTGTTAATTATACTTTATTATTGCAAAAAATCTCCAACTTCCCACAAATGTCTCCAGCATGGGGTTAAGTATGCCATGTCTTTACGAACTTACAGACTACCTAGTACATACTGGGATAAAATCTCTTATTCACAATTGAAATGATGCCCTTAGCAACAAAACACAAAACAATGATTGTTATAATATGTAAATGTTTTTTTAAATAATGTCTACCAGGCTCAAGTCAGATTAATCTAACCAGTACATAATTTACTAAACTTGTTGGTTGGTTTTATTTATTTTGCCCTTTGATAAACCAGTTGTGGACCATTGGTTGGTGTAACTGGTATATACTTACCCAAGATTCCAAAAGTATTACCATTTTACCACCGGGGCTGGTCTCTGGGTTGGAGATGAAATGGAGATTAAAAATTCCATGCCTTCACTGAGATTTGATCCCAGTACCTACCAGCCGCGAGTTGTATAGCTTAACCACTGCACCCGTTTTTCATTAAACTTCATTAAACTACACAAGTATCTCGAGAGACCACCCTTCAGTAAGCCTGCAGCTGCCATTGTCCAATGCATGCAGATACAACAATGTCCCCACAGCTCTCACTTTAATCAATCAATCATCTAGCTCCTGAAGAGTCCGTCTAGCACCTGAAGAGTCCGACTAGCACCTGAAGAGTCCGTCTAGCACCTGAAGAGTCCATCTAGCACCTGAAGAGTCCATCTAGCACCTGAAGAGTCCGACTAGCACCTGAAGAGTCCATCTAGCACCTGAAGAGTCCGTCTAGCACCTGAAGAGTCCGTCTAGCACCTGAAGAGTCCGTCTAGCACCTGAAGAGACCGGAGAACCTGGAGAGGCCAGAGAACCTGAAGAGACCGGAGAACCTGGAGAGACCGGAGAACCTGGAGAGACCGGAGAACCTGGAGAGATTGCTTCCTAACTGGATGTTTTACATAATTAAAACAGTTTACAGTCATTAGCAGTTTATTTTCTAGCTCGGCTCGATGATACGCCAATTAGACACAACAAGACCCAAGGCTTGTTCATTATTCATGATTCGTTATTCACCACTGACTGCACTCGATAACTTCCCTTTCAAGCGTTTCTAGTGTTCCAGACTACATTATCAATTAGTGCTATACCAGCCCGAGTAGTGCAGTTGTTAAGCTATCGGACTTGCAGCTGGTAGGTACTGGGATCAAATCTCAGTCGAGGCATGGGATTTTTAATCGATACTATCTCCAAGCCGGAGTGAGTATTCCGCAAGGCTTAGTGGTTAGGTGTATACCACCTTCACTGACCAGTGGTTCACAACTGGTTTAACAAAGGCCATGGTATGTGCTATTCTGTCTGTTGGATTGCATATAAAAGATCCCTTGCTGCTTATCGATAAGAGTTGCTGCATTAGTGTGGCGGCAGCGGTTTTCGTTTCTCCTAACACTAACCTCTGTTCTGTACAGACAGCACAGGAAGCTCAGCTGAGTGCCCAGAATAGCATGCTTGAACATTATTTGGATATATAAGCATGAACATAAATACAACAAACAAACCAAATATAAATTGTTATAACCTTATTACATCTCTTGATTATATTGCTAATGTTATTGAAATATTGCTAATGTTACTGAAATATTGCTAATGTTACTGAAATGTTGCTAATGTTATTGAAATATTGCTAATGTTACTGAAATATTGCTAATGTTACTGAAATATTGCTAATGTTACTGAAATATTGCTAATGTTATTGAAATATTGCTAATGTTACTGAAATATTGCTAATGTTACTGAAATATTGCTAATGTTATTGAAATACATTGCTACATTGTACATGTATATGTTAATAGAGAGGCAAACATTTAGAAACAAAATGTAATGCTGAAGGATGAAGAAGAAGAATACTGAAGAAGCAGAAAAAGAATGAAGAATGAGAAAAATGAAGAAAAATAGAGAAAAAAAAGAATTAGAAAAATGAAGAAAAATGGAATAGAATGAAGAAAAAGAAGTTTTAGAAGAATGAAGAAAAATGGAATAGAATGAAAAATGGAGAAAAGAAAGAAGATAAATGAAGAAGAATGAAGTATAAATAAAATGAAGAAAAAAGGAAGAAGGGAAGAGAAAGAAGTCGTGTCAAAACATTATTATTCAAATCCTGATGAAAGAATTAATTAAAAAAAAAATTATGTTTGAATTATTAAAATATGATTTAACCCAAGCACAGTTTGTTTGATATTGACTGGTATGTGGGAGGGACTGCATGAGCTCATTAATTACTGACCAATGTACTGACAAACTTTCACATCAATCATTGCTACGTTCTAGTCTACATTGTTAATTAATGTCATTAGTGCTCTGTGGGCCATTCACAAATGTCAACATTTAACTATTCATACACAACGTATTGGTTCGACTAGTGCTTGTCAAGGTCTGAATACACACATTTTTATATTCCAATCACAGTTTCGAATGTAAATAGAGGATATTAAATGAGTTGCCATTTATTATCAGATTTATGTCCCAAGTGAAAGAATTTTTCTTTGTCACAAGCTTTAGCGAGTGACAATTAAAATTATTTCACGAGGTATATAAATTTGATAATAAATGGTAATGAGATTGATATTCTATTTATTATCCCAGACAATTTTTAACTTCTATTCTTTAAACTTTCTAATTGTGAGACAGTTTAAGAAAAACGCTATCCTATAACATTATGGATGACGTTACATTGTACTTTTTCTACTTTTACGAAATTATAATGACGTCATATTTAGTACAAGCAAGCTTATTGGTTATAACGTCCAGAGAGATCCAATGAAATGCCTTGTTAAACCAATGTATAATAATGTTCACTGAGAAATTATGAAAAATAATTCCCTGTTATGAGTTCCCACTGGGGTAATAATATATTAATTACTAGACAAAGCAAAGTATATCTTTCTATTAACGAGATATTACCTGTCACTGACCACAAAATCAGGTCTTTATTTTATTTGTTATTAATTGTACTTTTCACGTAGCCTGCCTTGTACATACATTTATTTTTATGTGCATGGTAAAATAACAAACTTTCATATTTATTTGTGAAATCTGTTAAACAAAATCAGCCTTTTAAAACTGTGATGTTATGGTATTTTACATGAACAAATAATAAGTGGCAGCCATCTTGAAATTCAAAATGGTTACCCTAAACCTAAAATTAAAAACAGGGAGCAAAATTTTTTTTGATCAGTGTTGTAGTGGGAAGGTTTTAAGCATTGTTGCTAAGATTCTACCCAAAATTTAGTTTTTACACTTTCCTATAATACTATCAAGTCATATTCGCAGAGGTGTAAGAAAATAGTTTGTTTACAGTATTTTATACTGAATAAAATGCTTCTTTTTTTCAAATCCTTTAGGTTTACATAACAAATGAAAGACATGAGATACTGAGAGGGCATCCTTTAGGTTTACATAACAAATGAAAGACATGAGATACTGACAGGGCATCCTTTAGGTTTACACAACAAATGAAAGACATGAGATACTGACAGGGCATCCTTTAGGTTTACACAACAAATGAAAGACACGAGATACTGACAGGGCATCCTTTAGGTTTACATAACAAATGAAAGACATAAGATACTGACAGGGCTGTAACTACTATTTGAAAGTTGGTCAGGCCAAATGTTCAAATGTTGAGGCCGGGCATGTGGGGGCCTCGACCAGGGTCCATGGGCAGAGACCAGGTGGGGATTCAAGGGTCAGCGGCCCTTAAAGCCTCCACCATTTTTGGTGATTACAGAACCCACGAATGGCCTTTCAAGCAACGACATTATGGCTGTTCTTGATGGGAAAAATGGACTGTTTGCTACAGAATGACACTGACATGAGGTCGCTCTGGTCAACATTTTGTGTCAGTGACTTGGTGCATTCACAAGTTTGGTATCCTAGGCGTCAGACAGCATTATCAGGCTGTAGGATTTCAGATTTCATGGGAAACACATTTTGGGTTCCGTGCCTGGCACTCATGAGAACCCATCGGTGATGGGTAAATTAATATCATGGGTAACGAAATTTCGGTTCTGTAGTTTCCCCAGCACGGTAACGACACGTTACCGGTAACGATCGTTACGGTGAAATCCTACAGCCTGATTATGCAAACTCTTTGGTTGAACAAATCAACCAATCAACCAATCACCCGACAGCGACGACCTAACTGAATTCTTCTTATTCATGTTGTACATAGAACTGCCCATTCTGATCTTCAAAAGATAAACTGTTATAAACTAGTTATTCTCTTTAAGTGCTGAAAATACTGAAAGTTTTAGCTGTAATTTGAGAGATGAGTGGAGGTTTGAAAATCGACGCTATTCAGTGATTGATACACACCTTATATCAGTTTCCATGGTAAATATTAGGCCAAGTAAAAAATAACATTAGATTAGTCCCCTTTTATTTTATTTTACTTTAGTGTCAAACATACAATATCTGTGACACAACAGAATTGCTATAAAGGGAGATAATACTTTAAAATTTTCCTTGTGATGCATTGAATCTATGGCATTCAAGATTTCACATATCACATTTTATAAACCCGTAAAAAAGAGTCTCCCACTTTGAAAATCTGTCCTATATCACCGTATTTATTGCAAAATGTATGAGATAAAAACAAAACCAAAAATTAAAGAGAACTGTAATATTTGCATGGGTGTGGACATTAATTTAATATAATTTTTTATTTCACCTTATTGTTATTGATAGTGCAGATATTGTGCAACTTGTGATACTGTCCCCATTTGAAACTACCTGTCATGCTGTGACATGTTATGTAACAAAGCTTTGTTTTAAACATAAAGCCAGTGTTTATTCAACACACACTATTGAAACATTGAGTATTTGTTTAACCCTCAAAGCACTTAAACACTATTTAAAGGTGCACTATCATAGTTGCAAGTTGCATATTTTGTAACAACTGTAAATTATTTGATCTCTACAAACATATGTCCATGATTAACTTCACAACATCAGAAGCATAAAATTGTGGATTGAAAATATAAACTATTGGGTGGGGGAGTGTGTGTGGAGGGAGTGTTTGTGGGTGGAGAGTGTGTGGGGGGAGTGTGTGTGTGGAGGGGAGTGTGTGTTGGGGAGTGTGTGTGTGGGGAGTGAGTGTGTATGTGGGGGGGGGAGTGTGTGTGGGGGAAGTGGCGAGTAGGGAGTGTTGGTCTGGGTGGGGGGAGTTTGTTTAGT
>JAULBS010006901.1:0-11315 GCA_032355785.1 Symmetromphalus regularis | reverse complement strand
TATATAGACATATTAAACCTGGTAACAAGATTTGTGATCATCTGAAATATATAGACATATTAAACCTGGTAACAAGACTTGTCATCATCTGAAATATATAGACATAATGAACCTGGTAACAAGACTTGTCATTATCTGAAATATATAGACATAATAAACCTGGTAACAAGATTTGTCATTATCTGAAATATATAGACATAATAAACCTGGTAACAAGATTTGACATTATCTGAAATATATAGACATAATGAACCTGGTAACAAGACTTGTCATTATCTGAAATATATAGACATAATAAACCTAGTAACAAGACTTGTCATTAAGTGAAATATATAGAAATATTAAACCTGGTAGCAAGACTTGTTATCATCTGAAATAAACAGATATAATAAACCAGGTAACAAGACTTGTCATCATCTGAAATATACAGACATAATGAACCTGATTACAATACTTATCATCATCTGAAATATATAGACATAATAAACCTGGTAACAATATTTGTCATCATCTGAAATATACAGACATATTAAACCTGGTAACAAGATTTATCATCATCTGTAATATATAGACATATTAAACCTGGTAGTAAGACTTGTCGTTATCTGAAATAAACCGACATAATAAACATGGTAATAAGACTTGTCGTTATCTGAAATATATAGACATAATAAACCTGGTAAGAAGACTTGTCATCATCTGAAATATATAGACATAATAAACCTGGTAACAAGACTTGTCATCATCTGAAATATATAGACATATTAAACCTGGTAACAAGACTTATTATCATCTGAAATATATAGACATATCAAAATTGGTTACAAGACTTATTATCATCTGAAATATATAGACATATTAAACCTGGTAACAAGACTTGTCATTATCTGAGATATACATATTCTTAGAGCATTCCTTTTATTTATAGATATTTTAGTCATTCCGTTTCGACCTATTTAATTTTATTATCTTCATGGAAACAACGTACTTGCTAATTTAAGCTTAGGTAGATGTGTGCGTGTGTTTGTATCTTTGTGTATTTTTGCATTTGTGTGTGTGTTTTTGTGTGGGTTTGTGTGCGTGTGTGTGTGTGTGTGTGTGTTTGTATGTGTTTTGGATGTGTGTGTATATGTTTGCATTTGTGTATGTGTGTATGCGTGTGTGTATGTGTACGTGCATGTGTGTTTTTAGTTTTGTGTGTATAACAGTGAGTGAAATATTTAATATTTAATTTTATATTCTTAATAATTTCATTTTAACTTGTATTAATATTTTTATTTGTTTCTCCAGGTTCTCTTATAGAATATAATATTCGGACAACGACCGTAAATATGAAAGGTGAAATGCCCGTGCATTTATTTCCACCAATCATGAACGAGTACTGCCTGCAGTGGCCAGGGTTGTTAACAATTCTGGGTAGATAGCGAGAGACCACTGTAACGATAAAACGTATCTATTTGTTTGTTTTACATGTCAAGACACTTTGCACCGAGGTATGACTAACATTACTTAATATAACATAAACTAGTAATTATAAGTATTCTATTAAGATTAAAAGCTAATAAATATATTTCATAATAAAGATCGGTAAATACATGTGCAATGTTAAAAACCAATCGTCAGTAATTAATGAGTAACTAATGCTATAATTGTTTCCATATTAATAACATTTCTTAGTTAAAAGTAATATTTGTTGATAAACCTTTTCTAAAGCTACATGTATATATATTTATAATATTGGAATATGTTTTTAACATTAATATTGAGTCAATCTGGAGTTATGTCATTATAATTATGCAAACATGATAACTTATGTTTCATTTGTTTCTAGGTGGGAACATCACATCTTAAAAGCCATGACTATCTAGCTGTTGATCATTTTGCCCATAGCAAAGGTGTGTGGTAATGTATATGCGTGTGTGCTATTTATAACATTATAATGCACGTGCTTTGTGTCGCACGTACACTTCACGAGCGCCTGGCCAGCGTAGATGAATCGTATGTGTGTCATATCGGATGTTGTTTTTAGGTCTATCTGTGATGGATATCATCACTGGCTTAGTTATAGGCATTTTTTAATATTAACAGGCGTATATTAATAGTACCTATTAATATGCCAGGCGATTATAATTTGTAGTGCTTATTTAAATCAGTTAACTATTAAATCTCAGAATACGGAATAGGTTTAAGCGTTATGCATTTAACTTCGTCAATTAAGTATATTTTATATCAATTTGGACCATACGTAGGATTTGTTCGGAGTATAGTAGCTGAGTATCCCGATAGTACAGGATGGTCATGACATATTAGTTTGTATACCTTGTGTGAAATTCAGATATCTTTGATTATGAAAATATTTCATAATGCTGTATTTCCATTTATTGTATATTTTATTTATGATTCAAACTATGTATACCTGTGATATTTATTGTTTTTAATTATTTTTACAGGGTCGTTTCGATGTTTCGATATTTATTATCCTTCAATAAAGAACTGTGAACCATGTCGGTGTTACAGTGATCATTCAAAACAATACCTTTACATATTGGTAAATACGTACTTCCAGAGACTGTGCCAGGTTCTTGACGGTTCTCTCGAGTTCATACTGAAGTCTGTTTGACCTCATCTTCTCACATTCGATTTCGGCATATAGACGAGCTCTTTCACCCTCAAACGTCTTGTCAGCTTCCATCCTCACCCCGAGTCTTATATTAGCATTCTGATCAGCAAAGGGGTGTACATAGGATTTCTGAAAGGCAGCGATAGAAAATAATGCTCGCCCCGTCTCCTGAGGAGAGTAAAAATGGCTGCGGGCGAGTAAATCCTTACTGATGCAAGCCCCCCGGGCCAGTAGATATTTTTCCAATCTTAAAATGGGGGACTATTGATTTTTCGTGGGGACGAGTATCTTTTTAAGGCTATTATTCCCCCGAGCTAGTGAAAATAATTTCTTAATTTCTACCCCTAAAAGGGGATCCAAATGTGATGGGTAATGGTTAATTTTCACGTCCTTCCACTCGTAAAATGTAAAAAAACAATACGTGAAAAGGTGGGTCCCTGGATCCAGTATAGAAGGCAATAAGGATGATAAAACGGTTTTCTTGATCAATATTTCTAAGTTCTTGTATATTTTACTACTAATAATAATAAAATCTTATTATAAGTGTTATTTTACCATAGAAATAATAACTATAATAATAATATTAATAATAATAAAATCCAACTTACATTAACTGTTACATTACCATACAAATAATAATAATGATAATGATGATGGTGATATATAGGTATTCCTCAACATTCAAGATAGGCTAACTAGAACTGCCAGAACGATTGTAACAATGGGGCGGCGGACAAGCAATTTTGAGGACTGGGGATCCACGGACATGCTGTCCGGAAATCTTTTCAAATGTAGATACTGGAAAAACCAGACCGGGCGGCCATGCTAACATTCGCACGCGAGTGCTATATAGCTAGTTCACTGGGTTTAAATATTCTTACTGGTCTTGAACTTAAGCCGGTTTTCTCAACTTAGTGATCTTAGTGCTGGTTCTACATGCTACTATACAGGGTGTCCACAAAGTGTAGGTACATGGGGATTAAAACATACTTTCAAAACAAAACAATTTTATTTAATTCTAATATTAAAACATAATATTTTCAATATGATTTCCATTTTTTAAGAGTATTAATTTGATTCGTTCTTCTTTAGACAGAGCCATCATTCAATCTGGGTAAGAAAAACAACATAAATAAATTTTGAAAAGTAAAGTATTTTTTATTTAATTTAAACAAAATTAAGAAAGGTAAATTATTATTTTTTATATTTAATTGTTTATGTTATGATTTTATTTACTGCTAAACCATCACAACTGCCCCTTTTAGAAAAATAACATAAATAAATATAATAGTGAAATCCCCATGTACCCAGACTTTGTGGACACCCTGTAGAATACTGAATTGATTGTGGTAAATTTGTAATATATGATAATGACTTCAAAGACACGATTGGGGAAGGAGTGGGGGAGGGGGGGGGGGGGCGAGTGGGAGTTAATAAATAGTAATTGCAGCTAACACCAACACGAGTAGATCTATTTTGAAATACATTGGTGTCTGGTTATAATGGTAGGCCTGTATGCATAGCTCTATATTACACATTTAAAAAAAAACGCATTTAACGCATGCTTGAATCTATGTTCTTTAACGCTATGTTAGAAACAACGTTATCAGTCTACCAATTTGATATAATTAACAAACGTCTGTATGCAAAACATTTCTATAACTGCTTCGAAAACAAATACATTTACATACATCGGTCTCCTACCTTGAAATTCCTAGACATAAGCTGTCCCCTTTAATTAATAATAAATAAAAATAATAATGATCTTGGCTACGGACGTAGGCCTATTTGGTTATTTTGATATTTTTTCTTTCAGAAACGTTCAGGAATGCAGGGCCTACGGGCACTGCTGGTTTTGCTAGTCCTCACCTTCATTGCCTCCGTCTCCCATGGACGCCAATGCCAGACACTCCCACCATGGTCTGTGGGAGAGGCTAGTCCTATGGTCGAGGCCCGAGGTCGTGTAACGGTGGTGGCGCTACTAAAAGCCAGCTGATCCTTCTGTATAGAACAAGCCATAGGGTATGCAATTTAAATATTATACATAATTATATACTACTCATTTGTGAAAGACTAAGTTGTGAAGTTGAAATATATAACAAAACTATAAATCTTTGGTTGTAACATAAAGAAGTGCATGAGAGATCGTAGCACAAAATTAATATTTTGGCATGGGCCTACGATTTGTATAGACATGTATTTAGCACTGATTACAAAAATACTTAAAGAGCGGTTTGAACTGGTGGCCTATATTTCCCCCTCTTACCAGTTTTGTACGGGCCTGGTCGCCTCTAACATTTTCTTTTTGAAAGTCTACACAATTTTGATTTAAAATCTACAGACGATTTCCTAACGTTTATATGAAATGACCATGATAGTCCACAGAACATATTAGTGGCAGTGCATATCCGATGCTAACGATACACATTACAGAACATATATATTTTTAAAACTTTTTTTAAAATTTATTTATGCAAGCTTGGCTATTTAGTGTTTTCATAATTTGTTTTTCAGCTTGAACAACCTGCGTCAAATACTGGCCAGAGACTATGGTTATAACATCAACATGTTCATCATCAACAGCTACGACCACCAGTCTGTAACGATGGCCGATAGACTGGTAAATGCAGTTCCCTTCCCCGTGTATCAAGACCACTGGCAACTCCACATTAGGCGTGACATCTTTAAAGGAAACAAAGATGACTTTTTTGTTTTTGACAAGTCAGTATTTGGGTTTTTTTGTGGGTTTTTTCAGTATCTGATACGTTTCGTAAAATTAAAAATAATAAAAATTCCCAAAATTTATTACAATGTATTTTAGTAAACATATGAAAGCTGTTGGCAACGCAAAGTAATATTTTAAGTTTTGTGACAGCGTATCCTTAATAAACCAATGCTTTGTGATTGTGCATAGTTGAACGGTACGTAATCTGTCCACCTATACAAAATGTTCTAAAACTGAAAACTTATTCAGTAGAGGTACAAACTGCATTTACTGTTAAGACAACATAGGCCTACATGTTTTCTTTTTTGTTAGGTCAGAATTTAATTTTTATTTTGCAGATGTGGAAAAATGACATACCATATCGAATTTCCAGAAAGCTATTTGGGCTACAGCTACACACACGCAGCTATAACTACCACCGAAGAAAACAATATCTGTAACTGCAGTCTGCACAGTCAAGCAACAGTGGACATACATGACACGATGATGGGCGATGCACCAGCAGCACAAGAGCATGGAGAGAGTCAAAGCGTTGGTCAGATAACAAAGAGGTGTGCCGTTGGAGACAGTCTCTGCCACATCCTTCAAAGACATGAACAAAGAGGAAGGCAACGGTGAAGCTGACCCAACGAAAGGAGTCAAGCCACACACGACTGTCTGTGTCCATCACTGACAACAGAAAGACAATGATCCTGCTCTCTCACAATAAACCATCCACATGGCATCACTGCTGGCTGGCAATGCTCCTGACGTTTTCCGTCAGCCATCACCCAGGAAAGATGTCTCTGACAAGCTTGATCCACTCTGATTGACACCGGGGTTCAAACCAGTCCATGACAAGCAGACGACAGATGAACCTGACGTGATCTCAGTTCTTCAGACCTGATCAAAACCAACTGACGTTGACCTAGTACAAGATCCAGACACTGAGTATGACGTCATGCTGCAGCCTGAGCGTGCCCCTTCACTTCCAATCTTTGACGCTGACCTTCACAGTAAACTGGAAATACCGAACTCATTTACATTATGAATACTGATAAAAAAAAAAAAAACCTCAAAAAATCATTTTGAAATGTTTAACTGTACATTATAATAAAGGATAATGATAAGCATTTATAAACAATAGTTTTAAGTGACAACTTAAAAAGTCTGTCATGTTTAGTTTCATATCTTGACTTCTTAAAATCAGCTAGACAATGCATCCAACACTTAAAAAAATGGATGAACACCATATATTTGTATGAAATGATGTAAAGTAATGTCTACATTTAAAAATCCCATAATTTCAAACATAACATAATATACAGCTTTGTGTCCAGCTCGTCAGTAATTTCTCAGCATGTCATCACAGGGAATAAGATTCTGTGCTGCTATACTAAGACTTCACGAAGTGCACACCAAAATGCTAAAATTTAAAGACACAATAAAATGGCTTTCAATATGTATAAAATATGCTTTTAACATTTAAAAATAGAAATATAAAAAATTCAAATGTCTATAAAAAAAAACATACACAAATATATTTTGGTCAAAAATGTGTAAAAGTTATATATATATATCTTAATTTTGAAAATCATTTATTTGTCTTATGGACTGAAGAGAGGAAAGTATAAAGTACAGAAAAATGTGCCTTTCCACGGTGTCGTTTAGTGTTGGTTAAGTCAGTTTACCAGGCTCTGTAATTAAGAGGTCAGTTTGGGAAAGCTGTGTGCAGTTTTAGAACGTGCTACTACTAATTGGTTTCAAATGGTTTGCCAGCATCAGTCGACTGATGAACACACCCTAATAAAACCTGGCGGTCTTGGGGTGTGTGATGTACACACTGCTCTGTCTGGCAACTCAGGAAACTTATTCTTAGTAGAATTATTATATTTGTAAATAGATGTACATAAATCTAAGGATCTTCACTTTCCACCCATATGGTCACCAGTTATTACCTCCCCCCACACCCCATTATAATTAGGTCATCATTAACTTTGGACTCCTTCCCTTCCAAAATTCATCCCCTGTTCTGTGTAGTGACGTGTGAAAATCTGCTTAGGAAAGAAATATAAGTTGAGAAAAAGACAAGAATATTCAAAAAATTTCAAACTTGTCCACAAACTGGAAAGACCAGTTTTTATCAATTCATTTGTCTCTGATTGCAATATTTGGTCTTGGAAGGCCTATAATTTTCTCTAATATTGGTAAAACGCTGAACTGAGTAATTTTACAATAAACCCATTACAACAAAAGAATGGTCATTTAAGTCGAAATTACAAATGGCTACATTTGATTTGAACAGTTTTAAAAACAATTTTTAGAACAAGAGTTACATGTATTAATCCCAAACATATCAGCTTATTATAAACCAAATTAATTAGTCTTAAAAAATTTCCTTTTGTCTGAATTAAGTCTATACTAAACATAACTATAGGAAATTAAACGAACAAAAAACCCAAAACAAGTAATTTTTTATTATTATTTAAATGTCTTTAATTAACTGCATTTCACTGTTATATGTATAGAACTTGTAACACATTTGTCAACCAAATGCCGAAAGATAGCTTGTTTTATCTGGCAATGATGGATCATTATAAAACTTTACAAAAGCTAATGTTCCAGAACATAAGATGAAACCAGCTAACATTTAGCTATATCAAAGAGAAATACATGTACAATAAAGATATCATTATTCTATCATTAATGTTATTTGTCTGTACATACTGTTATTACAAATACAAAGTGTGTTAATGGTTGAGCAAATACTAGTATATATTTGAAACTTTCAAATGAGAAACTGCTAAAAATATACCATAAATCATGCAATTAATACAAGTAAGATATGATTTTTAAAAGTGTAACAATATACATTGTATATGGAAATGTATATATATACATATATAAAATGGCTTGATATTTAGGGATGAAAGTAATTATGCAAAAGATACTTTTTTATGTTGGGCCATAGCAACAAAAAACAGGGCCCTACCTTTTGGGGGGAAGGCTCAGGGGGAGTTTGACCCACAGAGAATCTCACTTTTTTCTTTTTACTCCAGAAAATAATATACACAAATTTGTTTATAAAAAGTAGTACCCTCCACCTAGGATTTTGATCAGGGTACGTTCCTGAAAACAATGAAAACAAACAGTTTGGAACATCTATTACAAAAGATCACACTTAATGATAAATTTTGTCAAAACACAATTAATACAACTTGAATGTTATGATGTTTTATTTGTAAAAGTAAGTAAAAACAATAATATCAATGGTAGACATGCAAAAATACAAAATGTGGTTATATAGGATAGACTATAAAAAGTCTAAATAGAAAATGAACTACAAAAATTGCTTAAAATATTAATGCAGTAAATGTCATACTGAATACATATACACTTTTTTTAATACACACACATTTTTTATGACACCATGTTATTATCAAAATGAATACCTACAGTACTTTAAATCTTTGATCTAAGGCAACTTTCTCCTGATGGTAAATATAAGAAGGTTGTAAGTCACAATAGTTAGCAATTGTCACTTACGACCGTATCTTATACAGTTTTTTATTGTAATGTTCTCTACATAATACTGTAGGGTGGTAAAGTTAACTTGTCACAGGACACTAGAACAGTCACAGTTCATCAGCTTGTCTAGGCAAGACATATTCCATTGATCTCTCCACAGCTTTGAACACGTCTGGGTAAATGGCTGGCACAGAAATTCTTGGACCCCATGCATCCAAAACATTTCCATCATGGTCAACCAGATACTTCCAGAAATTCCACGTTGGTATCTTACCAGACTTCTCTGTAAAAGTGCATATTAACAAATTTAATTTTTAAAAATCGTTATAAAATTAGCCTACATCACATGCCAAAAAATAAAACATATTGCAGCAGCCCTCGAAATTCAGATCATCTTGCAATTGTAATTTAGTTCAAATAATAATAAAGTAAATACCTAATAATAATACAAATGCTGTCACAGATAAATTGTGCAATGACTTTTTGCGATCGCACTGCTGATTGCCATTGCGAATTTCGAGGACTTGCAGTAAGATAAGATGTACAAGTATGTATAAGGTTTAATTATTCATATAGATCACAATAGGTATGTTCACAAATATTTCATAAAGCAAATTTATGTATTACAAATACATAACAGATTTATTTTCATGACTTTGAAATGTTTGCTAAATATGAAATGGCTGCAGATAATGGACAATGAATAAAAAGATACATCTAAATAGAACCAGTTTTATTATTGGTAATAAAATAAATATAACCATTTGTAACCCAAAAATATGCAAAAGACTTGCCAATTAAATACTGCCATGACGGAGGTACTCTGTAACCTCGCACCTCAATCTTGGCAAACATTGGGAAGTTCACACTGTACTTCTTCTTCATTTCATTGTAAATTTCATTGTCACTCTAAACAAAAATAATAATCATAATAAATAAAACAATTTGACTTTTTAAAACAAGTTAAATCATAACTAAAGGTATTAATTTTTTTAATTTTTATATCTTCTATTTGAAAGTATTTGATATTTTTGGTTTAAAGAAATTAATATAGCAGGTTAAAATATACACACACAAATAACACAATCATGTTGCTTTAAACAATATATATGATGTAGCAGGGGTGCAGATTAGCATTCACCCACCCACGAGGTGTTCATATCGAGTTCAGTATTAACATGCTGGCCACCTCAGGTTTCTCCAAAGTGAACCACAAAACTGAACTCCAAATGGTGACAGAGACAATGATTGCATCTCAGATTTCGTCTGCTACAGACGCCATTTTTCTCAGCAAGTTCGCACAAATGCGATAGGCCTAATGTGCAAGACTACTGGTTGCCGGTCTTTGGCTCACCCATTCTTGGCCTAGATTTGGGGAGGAGAGGAGGGGCAGTTGGAAATTTGGGGTGCTGGTTCATTTTAGCAGGTTACTGGCCTGGATGGCCGGTATCTACAAATGTTAATGTACACCCCTCATGTAGTATTTATTATCCATCAACTGTAATGAAGGGTGAAAATGAAGTACAACCTAAACATTCATATCACAAAGAAAAACATATGTGGAAAATCTCATATTTACTGATGCCACGTTTGACCAGATTAATTATGATATCAAACCATGCACAAATATTATAAATTTGTCTGAGAATATGTAATATCCACATAAACTTCAAAATGATATGGGTAAGACATTAATTCAAGATGGAAAGCAAGGTAGCCCAAATTTTCTATTTTTGACAATGTGTGCTTTCTGTGGGATTTTCTTGGAACCACAGCAAACTAATTCTTTACTGATATTCAACAGACAATATTACAGGAATATTAACTGGAATAAACTATTGACAGGTCTAAATTAATAAACAAGAACAACAGCATGCAAAGTTTTCATACGTTTGGTTCTTGATTGTCAAACTGATTGCAAGGGAATGCAAGAACTGTGAAGTTTCCAGTGACTTCCAATTTGTCCTGCAGGTCGACCAATTCTCTGTAGTGCCCATCTGTAAATCCACAATACGAAGCCACATTGACAACAAGTGAAACCTAAAAAATACACATATGTATGTAATCAAGCTCACTGTTTCACAGACTGGGCAAATATAATTTAATTATTTTCAAATAAATATTATATACATATATGTTAGGGAACAGGAGGAGCATTATAAAGTTATAAATATAGTATCAATAAAACCACTCCTATTAACAAATTACATTATAATGAAACTTGAAAAATGTAGCCTATTGTTTACATAATTGTATGAAATAATATAAATCATTTTAAATTCTCTTCATTATTTACATAATAATATAATAGAATGTTAAAAGAATTTTGAATATTTTATTCAATGAGTAACTAATGTTCACATTTTCAAACAAGCAAATATTAACAATGTGCCCCCCCCCCCCCCCATATATTGTGCAATTCTTAGAATGTTACTATTAATATTACACTTTTTAAAATATATT
>JAULBS010006890.1:0-11316 GCA_032355785.1 Symmetromphalus regularis | reverse complement strand
TCTATCTCTCTTTCTCTCTCTCTATCTCTCTCTCTCTCTCTCTCTCTCTCTGGTTATACGTCTCTCTCTCTCTTTCTGGTTATAATACGTAACTATTATCGTGATATAAAATTTTATCTTTGCACAAAGCAGAATACAAGGGAAATATATCAAAATTAAGATGACCTGTGCTCATGAACCACAAAAAGAGTGATGATATCAGGTATTCGAAAAAAAATGACACGTCACAACCCCAGCCCTTCTTTTACAATTACTTATACCGGCCCGGGTTGCGCACTGGTTAACCCATAGTGCTCGTGGCTGGTAGGTACTGGGATCGAATCTCAGTCAAGGCATGGGATTTTTAATATCTGTATCTACTCCAGTGGGTAGGTGTATACCACTTACACCGACCTTTGGTCCACAACTGGTTAATAATGGTAAACATCTGCTGTCCTGTCTGTGGGATAGTGCATATAAAAGATCTCTTGCTGCTTATCGATAAGTGTAGCCACATACATGTGGCGGAAGCGGGCAACACCAGAAACTGAGTTGTGTGCCCAGGACAGTGTGCTTGAACCTTTATTGGATATATGCACGAAAATAAATACAACCAATCAACCAAAATTACATGTTAACTTATTTCTCTTCTTATGTCGACTTAAGACTAACATTTCAAACATTGACTTTTTGTTTTAGAATGCACCTGTACGGTAATTATCTCCAAAAACTAATCGATGAGTTTGTCCAGGTGGCGCTGATAATACGAATATCCCATGATCCCGTCGCCAAGATGAAAGCCGATACTGCAGAGAAAGAGATCATTCGATTGGTTAACTTGTTAATCAGTTTCAAAGATGTTCTGTAATCGACAATGTCGTGTAATTGACACGAATTCTGTTTAATCTTCCAGTTAATATCGATTGATGAAAGAAAACTCTCGCTGCTGATAAATTAACCGTGGTTAGAAAATAAATACTCGAGCTATATGAACAAATTAGATCAGATAGTTAGTAAACAAGATGCAAATTTCAACAACCCGCCATCTTAGGTATGATAACATGATATCTGTAAACTAAACTGTTAAGCTGTCAGTCGTCGGATCGATCCTTCTCAGTGGATCCGTTTGCAGTTTGGGCTATTTTCCGTTCCAACCGGTGGTCCACAACTGGTTCATCAAAGGCCGTGGAATGTGCGGTCCTGTCTGTTGGACTGAGTATATAAAAGACCCCTTGCTGCTTATCGGAAAGAGTAGCCTATGTGGCGGCAGCGGGTTTTCTCTAAATAAATATATCAGAATGACCATATGATTGACGTCCAATAACCGATTATAAGATAAAAACCAATGTGCTCTAGAGGCGTCGTTAAATAAAACAAACTTTGTATCACACTGGGTTTGAGCCGATACTGAGATTAAATTTCACATGCCACGACTAGTTGGTTGGTTGTTTGTATTTATTTTTTGTGCTTATATCAATTTATTGTTCAAGCACGCAGTACTGTGCTTCCAGTGTAATTATTCTGCCGCTACAAATATACTGATAGTCAGCAATGTGATTTATGTGAAGAAAAAGGTATAACAATTTTAAACATGTTTAACTTCATTACAGCAACAGTTAAACGCATACTCCCACGGATACTTGACCTAATTAATTTCCAAACAAAATATTAATTTTAAATATAAACATTTGATTTGTCCATAAACATACTTCATTCAACTACTTACATAACCACCGCATCTCACTTATTATCAATATTATAAAAATAATAATGAATTATGCTCATGGACAAATAAATCATAAACCATAAACTCGACATAAATTCTCTATACCACGGTTCAGGTAAAACGTCTTGCTTATATAAAAGCGAGATCTAGTATCACAAACGCATGCAAGTTTATTACCATGAACTGTCACTTTACATTATTTTGATACACCCCTGTGGCAACAAAAATCAAATTGATCGGAATGTTCATGTGAGAAATATTTATATTAGTAATAAACATTTGGCAATGTAGTAGTTATTGATACTTTTGTACGTAGGAGTTAGTAACGCGTCAATACGTCACATACATAGTCATTACACTACTGACTATGCTTTTCACAATGTAATACTTAAAATAATAAATTACCAGCCATCCGTCAGCGTCATAGTATCCCAACACTGGCTTGTCTAAACTCGAGAGATCCAGAGGACGAATTTCATCTCCATTTGACTTGATATGTACTAAACAACAACAAATATAAGATAATAAACAACTGACCATTTCAAAATATTCAGATGCACTAATACAAACAAGACTTCATGGAAAATAAAGAGTAAGTAAAGTGATTTCATTTATGTTTATACTGATGGATCACGAAATGGTAATACAGTAGCTTCTGCTGTGGTGTTCCCATCCGAAATAATTTCCAATAGATTACCTGTTTCAGCTTCTTTATTATTTTTTTTTTATTATTCAGCTCACTACATTCAATAAGACAGTTTTGATAAGAGGGTATGGATTAGAGGTTCATTGACTGATGATATTTTAGCTTTTGGAAAACTGAAAAGTTTACGGTAGCACTTATTCTACCTTGTATCATTAATACAATTCTATCATATCGTTTTTCATTAATGCATGATGCGTCCTGTAAACAAATTAATAAATCATCAACGAGAATGGTTTTAATCTTCATGTTTATAGCATACACTTCATTTGTCACTTATTGTAATAACCTATGTATAATCATTTGCTGTTCCATTGTCATTTGTTTATAAAACATACTTCAGAAATATACTTCACATGACGTAGAAATCCTGTGTATTTGAAGCAACATTTCGCTACAATACTCCTAAATAAAATATGTACATGTCAAGGTTGACGCAAAATATTTCCAACGTCAATCGATTTTAAAACTTTTTGTATATATACTCACCTTCTACGTCAGTTTCATTTATTTATAATATACCCTTAGAGAAATATCGCTGGTCATTTGAAATGAATAATTTATTGTCATCTGTTAGTAATGTACACTTCAAAACATATTCTGTCCGTTCAAATTAATATACAGCTGTAATCACCTATATCTTTAGTCAAAGTAAAGTAAAGTTTGTTTCATTTAACGCCTCTTGTGCGCATTGATTTTTATCTTATCATCAGCTATTGGACGTCAATCATATTATCATTCTCACATCTTTATTTAGAGGATGCCCACTGCAGCCACATAGGCTACACTTTCCAATAAGCAGCAAGTTTTTTTTATATGCACTCGCACAGACAAGATAGCACATATCACAGCCTCTAAGATACCAGTTGTGGACCACTGGTTAGAACAGAAAATAGCCCAAACTGTAAATGGGTCCACTGAAAAGAATCAATTTGACGACCAACAGCTGGTCAGTTGAAATGAATAATTTATTAAGTGTCATCTGTTAGTAATATGCACTTGATAACATATTCTGTCCGTTCAAATTAATATACAGCTGTAATCACGTTCTTTATCTTTAGACAGTTCAAATGAATACATATCTTTAATCTTCTTCTATATGCCATCCACATAGGGATATATTAATCTTATATATTTTTGACATCTGTGGCGGAGTGGTTAAGCTATCGGTCTCGTGGCTGGTATATACTGAGATCGAATCTCAGTCGAGGTATGAGGTTTTTAATCTTAGTGTCGGCTCGAATCCAGAGTGAGTGCTCCGTAAGGTTCAGTGGGTAGGTGTATACCACTTACACCAACCAGCGGTCCACAACTGGTTTATTAAAGGGCGTGGTATGTACTATCCTGTCTGTGGGATAATGCATATACAATATCCTTTGCTGCTTATCGATAATAGTTAAGTAGCCGCTCTATTTTGGCTAACCTCTCTCCTGAACAGACAGCACAGGAAGCTGAGTTGTGTGCCCAGGAGATCGTGCTTGAACATTAATTGGATATAAGCTCGAAAATAAATACAACCAACCAACATTGGCATCTGTTTACATAGACAGGGGCGGGATCTAGCTCAAACGGTAGCGTGTCCGCCTGTGAAGTGGTCGGTCGTTGGATGGATCCATTCGATTGGACCCATTTGCAGTTTGGGTTATTTTTCCGTTCCAAGCAGCGGTACTCAACTGGTTCATCAAAGGTCGTGGTATGTGCTGTCCTATACGTGGGACGGTGCATATAAAAGAGAGGAGCCTATGGGGACAGCGGATTTTCTCTAAAGACATACATGTATGTCATAATGACTATATGATTGAAGTCCAATAGACAACGATAAAATACAAATCAATGAGATCAAGAGGCGTCGTAAAATAAAACAAACATTTCTTTACTGTTTACTTAGTTGTTTGTAAGCGATTTTTTTGGCTGACGTTTATAAAAAAAAAATTTTTTATTCTACTTACCAAATCCCTTGATGCCTGGCTGACCCGTCATTTTAACACAACATCTCAAGGAGGTGTAGACAGAACACGATTGTGTGTTTTCGTTGTAGAAAAACGCCGAGCAATTCTCCGAATACATCCTAAAACACAATGTCCCACATTCGATTTTCGTGATATTATGTGTTTGGGCAGTTGGATTCTCAGAAGGTACTACATCATTAACAGTTACACGAAACATCTGATATTCCAAATATATTCCAGCTGAAGTAGAATCCCAAACTAAAACCAAAAATACCCAAAGATAAAAACACGTGAGCTTTGACATAGTTGGTTGTTATTATTTCTTACTCCTAACAAAAAGCGTAAAAGTGCTGTTTCACTTCTAGCGATATGCTTAATGTCTATGATCACGTTTTGAACAGCGTTACACGTTGTGTCTATGATATATCAACAACATCCAGTTCACGCCAATAAGCAGTGGGAAACCATATGCTCGTCTATTACAACACAAGACTTGGTGAATTTATCTAACGTATGTTGCTAGGTAATACACGTCAAATGATGTAGTAAGTGGGAAGTTTTTCCTCGTGTAATATGAGACATACTCCGTTTACTGTCGAACGGAGTGATGGGAACGTTGCTAGGTGTAACATATCAATCATATAGAAAATGGGAGGTTCTTTTCTCGTGTAGCGCTGTGATTATGCTATCGGACTTGTGGCTGGTAGGTACTGGGATCAAATCTCAGTCGAGGCATGATATTTTTTATCTCGATATCTGCTCCAACCCAAAGTGATTGCTCCGCAAGTCTTAGTGGGTAGGTGTATGCCACTTTCGCCGACCAGTGGTATGTGCTATCCTGTCTGTGGGATAGTGCATATAAAAGATTCATTGCTGCTTATCAATAAGAGTAGCCATGTGGCGACAGCGGGTTTCGTTTCTCCTAACACTAACCTTTTCCTGGGCAGACGGCACAGGAATCTGAACTGTGTGCCCTGGACAATAATTGGATAATAACCAAAATAAATACAACCAACCAACCAACCAACCTACCAACCAACCAACCAACCAACCAACCAACCAACCAACCAACCAACCAAACAAACAAACAAATGTTATGCTTTTATTTTTATTTTTTCACCTACCTGAGATTAATGTTGCAATAATAATATATACATCAGTCATGATGTTCAGTTGTTACTCTTCACAACTCGAATCATTTTGTTAAATTGGACGGAGTTGCATTAAAATTCAGGCTCGGGTGCAGGATTTCTGAAAGGGGGGTCAAAATGTGGATTTCTGAGAAGGGGGTGGGTTCCAAAAGTGATGAGTGAATGGAAATAGGTGAAAAAAGGTAAATTTTCAAATCCTTCCACTCGTAAAAGGGTAAAAAAAATTTATCGAGATAAGGGGTGGGTGGGTTCCTGACCCTCTTGACACCCATGTATCCGCTAGTAAAACTGTACGTAAGACTTAGTCTTGTAGTAAGTGTGCGGTTATCTTCTCATCCATAATATACATCCGATGTTGATATGAATGGACATAGTAAAGGAAATTGTTTATGTAATTAAAGTACAGGATCCAAATAACAGTGTTTATGACTGTTTCTTATAGTAGAACAGATATTGATTCAAGATGGCAGCCCGTTAATACTACCACAGTTCATGATATACATAACATGTTCATACATACATATATACATATACACACACACACACACACACAAACACACACACACGCACGCACGCACACACACACACATCCATGCATACATACATACATACATAACATGTTCATACATACATAGATACACACACGCACACACACACATACATACATACATACATACATAACATGTTCATACATACATACATACATACATACATACATACATACATACATATATACATACACACACAAACACACACACACACACGCACGCACGCACACACACACACATCCATGCATACATACATATATACATACATAACATGTTCATACACACACACACACACACATACATACATACATACATACACACACACACACAAACACACACGCACGCACGCACACACACATACATACATACATACATACATACATACATGTGCGTTCGTGCATACATGCGTGTGTGTATGGTTGTATGTATGTGTGTGTGTTTGTGTGTGTGCGTGCGTGCGTGCATGCGTGCGTGTGTCTGTATGTATGTATGTATGTATGTATGTATGTATGTATGTATGTATGTATGTATGTATGTATACATAATAGCAGGCATGGATAATTAATAGTCTTTTAACAAAGCCTACCTTCAGTAGGTTGCTGGGCAAGTCAAGAGCTGAACATGAAACATTTCTTTGTGAAGTATTTTTGAAGAATGTTTTATTAATGTCATATTTGTTTTGTTACAAAGTGTGCCATTTCTTAAACAGACCAATTATTGAAATAAGAGTAAATTGACTGTTATCCTGGACAAAACCAAAGCTAAAAATGAGTTTGTATCAAGGTAATCCAGTTCTTCATAAATTATTTGTTGAAACATTTCTACTACGTATGAATCGGAGAAACTAAAGGCTAAAAGGCTGCCGTCATCAGACACAAGAGAAAGATGGGAGCATTTTGTTTAAACAGGTTAATTCAGATATTATTTTAAATATTAAAAGTAGCTTTAACATATATACCCAGGGCGAAAATTCGTTCCTGAAAGTTCCTGCTTATTGGCGTGAACTGGATGTTGTTGATATATCATAGACACAACGTGTAACGCTGTTCAAAACGTGATCGTAGACATTAAGCATATCGCTAGAAGTGAAACAGCACTTTTACGCTTTTTGTTAGGAGAAATAAATAATAACAACCAACAATGTCAAAGCTCACGTGTTTTTATCTTTGGGTATTTTTGGTTATAGTTTGGAATTCTACTTCAGCTGGAACATATTTGGAATATCAGATGTTTCCTGTAACTGTTAATGATGTAGTACCTTCTGAGAATCCAACTATATAAGGGGTCTTTTATATGCATCGTCCCATAGACAGGACAGCTCATACCACGGCCTTTGGTAAACCAGTTGTGAACCACTGGTTGGAACGGAAAATAGCCCAGACTGCATATGAGTCCACTGAGAATGATCGATCCGACGACCGACCGGTTCACAGGCACATATGCTACCATTTGAGCTATGACCCGCTCCCCAGGGTGTTGCAAAGAAAATGTCCTCAAAGTGATCCTCGAATGACACTTAAGACTTGAATGCATTGGTGTACATCTCGTTTCCAGCAGCACTGTGGTATCATTTGTTTCTGAATTCCCATTGCACCCCCTCCCCTCCGCGTGCGCTGGCCCTGGTTAGGATAATAATCCTCCCAATCGGTGATGGTAACTTGTGTCTGTCCATCTTGTCTGCCGCCATGTTGATTTCTTTAGATAAAATAATCTCAGCCGGGTGGATGGCAAATTTATAGTCCTACTTTAAAAAAAAGTATATAGAGTAGGAACTGTTTTGCCGGAGTTGCCATGGGGGGTCAGAGTAGCGGGGACATTCTCTTAAGGGTAACTAATTATCTCCCACTTTAGAATCTCAGTGATTTTATCCCGGCAGTCCGTGCCGCAGCAATGACCGCAGAAATCAAAATAATTAGATATTAGCCTGCGTCAGATTCGCCCGCGTTTTCAAATGCAAGCAGTGTGCGGTGCTCGCCGGCGTCTCCCACCATACCCTTTTGCCAGTTGACCAATGAAATACCTTCCTGGCATCACATGATTTTAAAATGGCAGCCTTCACTGACAGAATGATGTAATTATCGGCTATCTCCGGAAAGCTTCGGAAGTAACTCTGTCGTATCGATTGTGATCCTTGGGGTCTCATCCGCACACCAGGACTCAGTCATCTTCAGGCCGGCGTTGTTTATAAAAGACGCCGGCGAATAAGGCATCGGTCACCGGCCTCCGTGGCCCAGTGGTTAAGCTATCGGTCTCGTGGCAGGTAGGTACTGAGATAAAATCTCGGTCGAGGCATGGAATTTTTCATCTCAGTCGGCTCCAACCCAGAGTGAGTGCTCCGCTAGGCTCAGTAGGTAGGTGTATACCAATTACACCGACTAGTGGTCCACAACTTGTTTAACAAAGGCCGTGGTATGTGCTATTCTGTACTAAATCCCCAAATTTCCCTTGATGTTTTCATTAGCTAAAAAGTGTTCAAGGTCATTCAGGTATAATGAAAATAAAAACGGTGACATATTTTCTCCGTGGTATGTGCTATTCTGTCTGTGGGATAGTGCATATAAAAGATCCCTTGCTGTTTATCGAAAAGAGTAGCCGTATTAGTGTGGCTGCAGCGGGTTTCGTATCTCCTACTAACACTAACCTCAGACCTGGACAGGCTGCACAGAAAGCTGAGCCGTGTGCCCAGGACAGCGTGCATGAACCTTATTTGGAAATAAGCACAAAAATAGATACAACCAACCAACCAACCAGGCGCCGGTCAAACACCGTAGCCCGCACAGGTATGCCTTTAGAAATTCAAGTAATAACTCAATGTTATTTTAGCAGTAATTTAAGCATTAACTAATTTATAATCAAATTTTGAATCTTTTTTAGCGTTGGGTGCTTATAAAGATCAAACAGTAATTTGGGAAAATACAGATTTAGTACACAAGGATGATTAGAAAGTTATTTAATACAACCGTAATCAGTCAGTTTTATTTGTGAGTTAAGAAAACAAAATAATTCTTATTTAGTTTTTTAATAAATTATGAATGTCACCCAACAATGAACGCTTCTATTGTGGTTGTGGTACAAAGTGATTGGTCAGTTTTATACTGTATTTATGTTATCAGTGTTGGTAAGTACTTATACAGTGTCATTAGAATTAAATATAATATGTATAAACGGTTATTAGCAATGGTGTATATATATATTGAGTCAGTAGAACTGAGTATAATACAAAAAGCTATAGTGTCTTAAATTTATCATTAATTTCCTTAATTAATTTGCATACTTTTCTTAGCATTCCTAATTTCTTACTTGTCAATATTTCTTTAAATTTAAAGAATACACAATAACTGTATTGCTAAAATGTGCTCTAGCATAGCCAGTATGAGGCAGACGAGGCTTTTGTATCGTTTGGAATTTCCGCAGATTTTAAAAAAAAATTACCATGATACTGATAGTCATTATCCACATGGTTCTAGCTCCAAGAGTTTGGGTTTGTCTCGGCGTTTTTCTCTCTGTGGCTACGCCCCAGATTTGTATATGATAATGCTATTCCGTTCCAACCAGTGGTCCACAACTGGTTCATCAAAGGCCTGGTATGTACTGTTCTGTCTGTGGGACGGTGCATATAAAAGACCCCTTGCTGCTTATAGTGAAGAGTAGCCTATAGAGCGGCAGCGGGTTTCCTGTAAATAAATATGTCAAATGACCATATGATTAACGTCCAATAGCCGATGATAAAAATCGATGTTCTCTAGAGGCGTCGTAAAATAAAACAAACTTCATTGTTATGATAATGCTATTACGAGTGTATTTGCCGACGGCAGTAAATTTAATACAATCATGTCAGGACGTGTGCGTCTTCATCCGTCTTGTCTGGCGCCATGATGACGTCATTAGATAAAAGAATCTCATCCTTCATTTTTCATTTTATTTTTATTCAGTTCGCCACTATGAACCTGTGGGAAACATCTAGGTGACTTGTACATTAACTTTTATTAAGCAGTGTGTTGTATTTTAAAATATATTTGCACGAAATACAGCACATATACCAGTTTCTTTTAGTGTAACAGTCATAGGTCACTGGCAGAAACGAGAATTATCCTAATGGATCCTCTGGTCTGATAGCTCACCACACCTCAGATCTACAACAATAACAACAAAATAAAAAATATACTGTATGTGAATGGATATTTGTGTTTTCCCCCTTCCAACCTACCACATAATAATAATGATAATAATAAAATTAATAGTAATAATTATTATTATCATTATAATAATAATAATAATAATAATAACAAAAATAATAATAATAACAAAAATAATAATAAAAATAATAGTAGTAGTGGTAGCAGTAATAATAATAATAACAACAATAATAACAACAATAATAATAGTAGTAGTAGTAATAATAATAGTAGTAATAATAATAATAATAACAACAACAATAGTAATAACAAGAACAATAATAATAATAATAATAATAATAACAATAATAATAACAACAACAATAATAATAACAAAAATAATAATAATAACGATAATAATAATGATAATAACAAGAATAATTATAATCGATCGAATCCCTTGACTGCCAATAGCCGATAATTAATAAATCAATGTGCTCTAGTGGTATTGTTTAAAACAAAACCAAAAAGAAGAAAAAGCGTCGTGTCCGAACTGAAGATCCGGTCAGCATTAGGAAATAGGTTCCGAAGACAAGGATCTGCAGTGCAGACGTTGAGATTTTCGCTTCAGACCAATGTGTGTTTCTCCCTAAATAAAAAGAAGAAGAAGACATAAATAAATAAACCACTTGATAATGCAAATGTCTTATCTGTTAACTTTAGCGATTAACACTATTACTTGTTACAAATCAATAATTTGTAAGCCGCACTCAACGAATGTATTGTGTCCGAAATGAAGATCCGGTCAGCGTTCGGAAGTTGGTGCCGAAGACGTAGAATCTGCAGGTTGTACCTTCACTCGGTTTTGTTTTTGTTGATTTTTATAATCAGTATGAATAAATATTTTAAACGACAGTTAATGTATCATGAAAATGGGATCAAAACAACTAAATAAAAAATCTTTGGTGATTAACTTCGCTTTATAACTGTACAGAAATGAATTAATAGACACGTTAGTATTTTGTAATCGGTACGATGTTTCGTCCCCAAAGCAGTTTGCACCTATAGACTATAGTCTGTTTACGCTACTTGGAACATGGATTTTTGTCGATTACTTTAGTTTGCGTGAATCTAGGCGAAAAAGG
>JAULBS010006879.1:0-11316 GCA_032355785.1 Symmetromphalus regularis | reverse complement strand
ATAGCCACACACACACGAACGGCCAAAAGAAATGAGACCACCAATCATTTAATGATAACTTTGATGAACCATACAAAACTTTGTGAAATTAACATTTGTATTTACAAATGATATGTATAGTTGATTAAAATGCCATAATTTAATTTAAGCAGGGATGAAAACAAAATCTGCCTTAAATAAAATACCCAAATCTCCAAAATATTTTATTCTTATTTTTGTTATCATTTCTTTTGCCTGTTAGTTTATATATACATAGTACATGTTTATAGCTATTTGTTATTAGCTTATCTATCTTATTTCATTATTTCTTTCCATCAGTATATTAACAAGATGTTTTATTTTGTAGAAAAAGACCATCACAGCATTTCTCCAATGAAGACTTGTTCTACAAGAATGCCACCAACAACCCTTGGGACTATGATCAGTGGCATACTGAGAAAGTGGAAAACAGTTCATCATCTGTGGCATCAACTTTTGATGAAGTAGAATCCCTGTGTTTTTCCAAATCCTCAACCTCCGTGGATTCCAACCAGTGCAACCAGCAATGCCAGTCTTTGGATCTGGCAAATTACAATCCATTTTCAACATCATTCAACTTCACACAGTATGGCAGCCAGTTATCAACGTATGACAAGACATTCTCTGAACATTTTGGTGATGGTGGTTATGAGGACATGGAGAACATTAAGGATACAGACACTTTGTTTAGAAGAGTTCTCGGTCTGAAGCATAAGTTCCCATCATCAAAGTATGTTAAACAGCATCATGAAATAAACAGTCGAAACTCTATATCTGACTTATCTGAATCCACTGACTCATATAGAGATAGCGATCGTGGAAAGGATCTTATCATACCCGATGAAGAAGAAGAAGAATATCCATTTTCAAAATACAAATTTAACAAAAAGCCTGACAAAGGAATTATGCTTGGTAATTTAACTAGATCTACAAGCATTCAGTCATCCGACTCTTGCCGATTGAGTGATATTGTCACCAGTGCTGCTGATGCTGTCCTGTCTCAGTCTCGTGGTATGTTCCGAGCACCTTCCTTCAGTTCAGATGCATCAACATACTGGGACAGTAGTGCACCATCTCTCTCCTCTAATATAATGTCTGCAATCAGTAATGCATCAACATCAGGATCTGTGGACCAAAATAAAACTAAAATGTTCAGTGTAGATACCAATCCAGCATCTCCACAAACACCTCCAGAGTCAGTTGCTCCCTTTGCACCATACACTGCAGAAAGAATGTTATCTGATTTAGGATTTTCTGGATCGGACAGCTTTATCCCAGAACGTTTCCTTCGAGACTGGTGCAGTAAGCTTGTGAAAACAGATTTCAAGTCAAACAACTTCTCTCAAATGCATTCGGATGTTTCTGATATAAATGTTGCCCCTACACACCATGCTAGACCACCAGAGTTTCATGAATCTGACTTTCATAAACCCACAGATAAATATGTTGAAGCTTCTTTGAATAATTCAAGAAACCCATCAAGTGTACGTGTCTCCATTATGCAGCATGTTAATCTGCCTCCTAGACCAGGTTTAGTTGGTAGGGAACACTTTGAACATTTAAGAGAGTATCTTGAAAGTGTTGCAGTGCACCCACAGGTTATTGATATCCCACCAACAAAGAAAAGAAAGCAATGGGCCAACTCAAGACAGAAATCTCTTCCATTGTGTCTTGAAACACTGTGTGAGGATGATGAAGGAAGAGTTAGAATGAATGGAAGCAATCATATCTCCAGGAATTATGAAGAATTACATTGTAAAAAACAGGATGAGTTGCATCAAAGAAAACAGGGTGAGTTGCATCAAAGAAAACAGGATGAATTGCATCAAAGAAAACAGGATGAATTGCATCAAAGAAAACAGGATGAATTGCATCAAAGAAAAAAGGATGACTTGCATCAAAGAAAACAGGATGAGTTGCATCAAAGAAAACAGGATGACTTGCATCAAAGAAAACAGGATGACTTGCATCAAAGAAAACAGGATGACTTGCATCAAAGAAAACAGGATGAGTTGAATCAAAGAAAAAAGGATGAGTTACACCATAGAAAACAGGATGAGATACGTCAAAAGAAACAAGAAGACATACACCATACAAAACAGGATGAGATACGTCAAAAGAAACAAGAAGACATACACCATACAAAACAGGAAAAGTTAAATCATAAGAAAAAACAGGAGTTAATTCAGGAAGCAATTCATCAGAGGAAGCAAGAGTTTAGTCGTAAAAAGCAGGATTCCTTTTCATCTGTTATCAGTTCTATGTATGATAGCAGATCCACAAGCAGTGGGTCATTGAGTTCTCCCATGTGTACAACAAATGAAGACATATCATCCACATCAGGCTCCAAGAGTTCTGAGCTGGCAGAGTTGGATACATGGTGTAAACCAACTCCACACCAATACCCTCATCAACGCACATATCAGTACCCTCACCCATATGCACACCCGACTGCTCACTCACATTTGCATAACCAACCACATACACATCCATATTTAGCAATACAATCTGACAAGCAAGACTCTGTGATGTCAAGAAGCAGCCTGGAAGTAGCTGACATTATGCAAAATAGTCAGAGCAAGCCAGTGGTTAATAAACTAGTGGAGCCAGCAATGGTTTCAATTATTCTTCATGATGTTGATGGCAATGTTTCAGAAGACCGATTGCCTGAATTGTCCCAGACACTGAGTGTTGGTCATAGTCTAGATCAGACCTTGGATCTCCTCCATGTGAACACATCCAGATCACCATCCATGTCAGCCTCTCCTATCCCAGTCTCTCCCATCACTGTAATTGAGGTAGGGTTGGATAATGCAAATGATAGTTTAGATGTAGATGACAGTGATCACTTTCTCAAATTGCATGAAACCTTGGAAAGAAGACACAGTACTGGAGGTCTGCACAAAATGCATGAACACGCTGAAGCATTGAACATGCAAAGGAGACGAAACAGCTTAATGAGTAGAAAAGAAGTCTGTGATGACGACATTGCTAGGGAACCTTCAGTGGACTGCATGTTGGAAGAATCTGTAGATAATTACCCCAGGGAGTTTTTTAAATTCGGGAAACAATCCATGAGTTTTGCCGATTCAGATTACAAGGGCAGCAGAGATGTTTTTGTTCAAGCAGATGATGGAAGATTGTCTCCTATTATAGAATTATCCAAAGATGAAGACTTTTCTATTGATGATGATGAGTTCTTCTTCACAGCCATGAACTGTGCCATCCAGTGTGATTTATTACCAAACAATGCGTTAACAAGACACAAAGAAATCCAATTTTCAAAAGCACATGTTATTATGGTTGATAAATGTATTCAAGTAAATCAAGTTGAAGGTGAGAACATATCAGATGAGTTTGCTTTGAACTGGGAAAATCATAATCACTCTAATCATGCTAGGGTTGATCACGTGGACAACTCTAGCCAAACAGCTAATGAGAAAATACAATTACCAACAGTTCATTCTGAAAATATACCATTTCCGGTTGCTGCACTCACTGGAAAACGTTTAGGTAAACATGAATATAGTTATTTGCAGGAAGGTGTTTTTTCCAAATCGAGAGAGGATCATGTAGACTCAAATAAGATAAGTCTGCAAAATGTTTTCTTCAGTAAAGTCCATCAGAATACTTTTGATGGTGTGAATAGATCTGAATACAACACAGAGAGCAGTACAATACAGGTGCCTGTTGATGGGAGGGACAAACATGTAACTACTTCTGTTAAGCCAACATCACCAGCTAAACTCGAGTATCATTTTGATAATGCTGATATGAAGCTAAAATTCAAAGAGATGTTTCTGTTAGATAAAGCTCCTTCAATTGATAGCACTGAATATGTGCAAACTCTCCCAACCATTGGTAAAACCATATCAGAAGCAAACTCACAAAGAACATCTGCTGATTATTTACAAGTGGAAAAGGAAGCACATTCTACAAAATTATTTTCTGGAGAATATCAAAACTTCAAACCTTCTCAAGCATTGTTTGAAAACAGAAGGAATTCTCATTCTACATTGCATGCAGTTGATTCTGTTTCCAGTTGTATCACTGTTGTTGAGAAGCAGTTGTCACATGAATCTGATATCTTTGAACATACCTCATTTGATATCAGTCATGAACCCTTTGGCTCTAGTAGTAATATCAATTTGCTAAATTTATCACACAGCCATCCTAATAGTGAAAAAAGCATGTCATGCCTTTTGGTATCAAGTGATAAATGCAGTGACAAGGAACACAATACAAGTCTTATTTCAAGAGGAATGTCAGAACTACAGTTGCCCCAAATGTCAAAGTCACCTACTTACAGTTTGAACAGGATAAAACAACCAGTATCTGACTTAGATTCTGTCAAACAGTCTGAGGTTTATAGTAGGTCACCTTCAGATTATGATGAAGATCTTAGTGATATTTATCTGCTCACAAGAACAGGTCTTGCTTCTGGACCACCTTCTCCAGCAGTCTCATTGCAAGATTCCTTATTCTCTTCTTATTCCACTGATGATTTTGGTTCTTGGGCAGATTCTAGTCATTTGGCAACTTGTCATTTGCCTGTGACACGTCCCCAATCCCCTTTACCTAAGCAGTTATCAGAGGGTGACAGTTCTTCTTTTTACAGTATTTCTAGTTATGCATCCAACACCACTGAAAAGAAAACCTGCCTGACAGATGGTTCAGAACAAAATACAGATGACTCATTTGTCATAGTGGCAGCTGACATTAAAGAAAATGCACTACTCCATGGTATGAAACATAGCTCATCCCAGTGGGCTGAAGAAGATATTTCTAATATAATTCATCAGCAAAATCAGGATGTCTTTGATGCCTCAGAACAAAAACATGACTTAGGATGTGGATCATATTCACCATTTGTAATGATAGTGTCAGATGTCTTAAGTCACGAACAGCACAGTCCCATGTTGCTGAATGAAGATTCCATCTTGATCAGGAAACCAGGTTTCCAGCTATTTAATAATACAAATCCCATAAAAGAGGAGGAAAATTGTGGAAAGAGTGAGTTTCTTTCTATCTCCATACCTTCAAATCACAAGCCCATTTCTCCATTACGCTTCAGTGATCCAGATGCTGACTTAGATGAATTAAACTGTCCTCACTTATCAGATTTTAAGCAAACAGTACCTAAAATACTAATTAAAACTGATTCAGATTCCAGATTTGATGAAGTGAATCTGACAGCAGAGATTGACATTTTACCTGCAGATAAAAAACCTGCTGTTGAATGTCAGCATGAGGTTAATGTTGTTAATCGTGATCACTACATGTTGCTGAACAACTCGTCAGCCTATTTCAAACCTGTTGTTGCTGACTCACCTTTGACAAGTGTGCATAATGATCAGGAGGTTATTAGCAGTATGGAAAATCTGACAATTGTGGGCAGAACAAGAAGTGCATCATGGACTCCTAATGTGATTAGAGTTCCTGTTCCATTAAAAAGATACAGTGAACCACTTTTCCATTCCAACGATGAAAGGTATTCAATGGATTCTCCATCAACTTGTAAATTTTTGTCAGAAAATTCATCTTTTACAAATCCTTTAAAAAAAGAATCATTATTTATTTCTTCATCTCATTCGCTAAATAGCAGTTTTGATTCATTGAATCACAGTTTTGCTGAATCTTCAAATACTTGCAGCAGTTTACATTTGCCATTAAAATTGATAAACGGTCAACAGTCTGATGATAAAGTACAGCCAGTTATTCCAATCAAAGACAAGGATGAAATAAAGGTATTTCACAAAGATGGTGTTCATGCAAAAGATGTACATGTTTGTAGTGCCAGTCCAAAAGACCAGACTGATGACTTGCAATTTGCTCAACCTGTAACAGAAAAATCGCCACAAAGGTCTATGACAAATGTTTTTGAGTTGCATAATGCTGATATCATTAAAAAAAGGTCTTGTTTTTCTGAAAATAAGATATCAGTTACAGCATTTTCAGATTTATTACACAGTGATCATGAAACTGTTTTAAAACCAAGTGAAAAACCTGAATTTGGAGATAATAGTAACCAGTGTGAAAAAAACATGAAAAATGGTACACAAGAAACTCATACACTTTTGAATTTGCCAAACAATGAAAACAAACCTGGTCATATGCCTCATTCCATGGTGAATGGTAAAAATTATGAGAGTAGCTCAAGTTCTGCAAATAATGGTAAAAGATTCAAAAGCAGTCTCACTCTGTTCATATCAGGAAGTGGAGATTTGAAACCTGTGGTAGTCAAGAGAAATTCTAACAGTAGTGCCATGCTGAATGATGGACACACCATCAAACAAGATCTTAATACTTGTTCAGAACACTTGCCTGATCATAAAATACAACAAAGAAAGGGAAATCCATCTACATTAAACCATGTGCATTATCTTTCAGAATGCAAAACCTTGCATGGACATGATGGTTTTGATTTTAATTCAAAACACTTGCATGATCATAAAATACAACAAAGAAAAGGAAATTCTTCTACCACAAACCATGTGCAATATCTTTCAGAATGTACAACCTTGCATTCAGAACACTTGTATGATGAGAAAATGAAGCAAAAAGGAACAAACTGTATTACAAACCCTGTAGATGATTATACAGAAAGTTATGTCCATTATACACAAACTAATGCCAAACCACATGTATTTAATGTGAAGAGCAACACAAGTATTGATCCATTAGATAGGAATTCTGTATGTTCAAAGAACTCCCAAATTGAGAATGATGGAAGTTTTGTTTCCAGGAAGGATTTCTCATCTGTTGAGAATGACAAGTTACATCTTGTGATTAAAGCAAAAGCAAAAGGAAACTTCAGCATCCTTACCAGCACGTCTAATGGTGACATATGCCATAAAAATGAAGATGATTTTGAAACTAGTCTTACCAGCAAGTCATATTTGTATGGTTTTCAGAAATCTGATTCTTTGGATATTAATTCTGTTGAGGATAATGCAATCTCTTCTGGGAACACAGTTCCTAGAATACAGTTTGGTTCATCGTTTGTTCCAAAGAATGAGAAACCTTCAAAGATGCATGCTCTTCAAGAACACAGTAATGGTCAGTATAAACTTAAATCAATATCTACCATTGTAGAGTCACCATTATATCAAGAAAAAGTCAAATCATCTGCAGTGTCAAACAATTCTGATCTACAATCTATGGAGATAGCACAGCCACATCAAAGAGTGACATCATCTTGTCATGTCCAAGAACCCTTATATACTAAACATATAACAATACATTCTACTTCACACTACTCAGACCCTCATTATCATTATGTTCCACTACACTCAGATTTGCCACCTGTCCAGAAGAGAGTGATAAATAGTGAGGAATCACATTTCCATCAAAGTCTGTTTGGAGGAAGTGAAGTTAATAGTTCTGAGAGAAATCTGCATCCAGTTAGGCCAGAGGTGGGATTGAATGAGTCAAGAATACGAGATGATTCTCTTTCTAAAACAGAAGATGATTTGAGTGGCTGGAACTGGATTGATAATCAGTTTAATCAGCTCACATCAAACTCTGATATTTCTGACATATTTGAAGATTCAAAAGAGTATCTTGCATTGGAATCATTCCACCTGCCACATTGTAGAATGACAAGAAAGAAAAATGACCTCACTACTGACACCATAACAGATCATGATAAGAAATTAAATCTCACTACTGACACCATAGCAGATCATGATAAGAAAATAAATCTCACTACTGACATCATAGCAGATCATGATAAGAAAATAAATCTCACTACTGACACCATAGCAGATCATGATAAGAAAATAAATCTCACTACTGACACCATAGCAGATCATGATAAGAAAATATATCTCATTACTGACACCATAGCAGATTATGATAAGAAAATCGACCTCACTTCTGACACCATAGCAGATTGTGATGTTTTGGAAAATGATGAGTTCAGAAAATATAATATGTGGAGATCTGAACAACAAAAGAAGACAGCTGGTGTTCTTGCGATGAAGCACAAATTTGAGAAAGGAGTGATAAAAAATTCCAAACCCTCCTTGTTAGAAATAGAACACAAGACCAAGAAAGTGGCAAATTTAAAAAGCATTTCAGTTAGGAATCTTGCCAGTAAATTTGAGAATAATTAGTTGTGTCTTTTAAAGACAGAAATTTAAAAATTATAAGCATAAGATGTCTGTATGTGATGTTTTACCCATATGGTACATTGTAACGCAATTTGTACTGTTCTGTTTTTAGTCAAGATATATAAAAAAAATTGTTAGGTATTTAAAAATATTTATGAGTGTATTTATTGTTCTGTAATTGTTATCATGAAAGTAAGAGTTGTAATTATTGTTTATTTATTTTTTTAATTATTGTTCATTTTTAAATGTTTTATATACTATACTTAAGCAAAACATTTAGAATCATCCATAAACAATGAATATGCTTACCTTATATTTTACCATTGACATTTTATGGGATTTAATTTAAATTTAATTGATATTAAAGAATAATAAATCAATATTTTGAACTGAGTTGAACTGTTTTAACATTTGTTGCTTGTTTCATATTTAATTTCAAATTTAAATTTAATTGATGTGAAAGAATAGTAATTGAGTATTTTCTCCTGAATTGGTGTTTTAACACATACTAAAGTTTTTAATTAAGTGTATGTTAAAAACAAGGTTGGTAAACAGACTCAGGTTTATAGACCATGATACAGTAATGCCTATACTTAATTTCTATATTTGTTCTTCCATATTGGAATAGTAAATTGTTGTTGTTATGTTAGTCATTGTTCTTAATTGTTTGTTTCTTTCCCAGTTTTAACAAGTTCAGTGGCAGATGACTGTAATTTTTCTGTTATTTTATTTTGTAAGAAATGCATACATATAGAGATTAATAGTATTTTGTTTTTTGATTTCATCAGTATCATATATTGTGAATAAAAACTCTATTGTGCAATATTCTAGTGAGAAAAAAACTTAATTTTTATTCCCATTATGTGATATTGATCATATTGAAACACTCAAGACACATAATGTCATTTTTTTACAAATCTGTTTTTTAAAACTTTAGTTTACCAGGGCAGTACAGATGGTGTGCCCATGGCCATAACACTTTTTAAAGAGGTACAGCCTGGCCATACTCCTTTTTTCTATTATTTCTTATTTCTGCATTTAAGTAACAATTCTTCGGAGGCTCGACTTGTTGCCTTTGGCAGTCTTGTGCATAGCGATATTTTTTACACTGTGTCACTCCTGTTTGCTGTTTACAGTGTTTATCTGCCATCTCTTATGTTAAGAAGGCTTAATGAACAGATCACAACTACATCAGAACCAGTGTCACAAAATATCCCTTATCAGATTAGTTCTCATTGTCCATGAGGTCCCTTTCAACAGAATTATTTTTTTAGTTAACAGGACCAACTGACTTTCTTCTTCTCACATAAAGAGCCTTCTTTCTGAAAGACTACATTTCATATTATTTTTTACTTATCAGTAAACCCTGTGCTAGTATGTGCACCCCTGTGATAGTATGTGCACCCCTGTGATAGTAAGTGCACCCCTGTGATCAGCCATTACTGTCTTGCCCACTGATTTATGTTTTTGGTTGTCAATCAAGCAAGTCATATGACCAAACTTGCAAAGTTATTGCCTTTTGACAGGATCTGATATCTTGTTCATTACATCATGTTACTAATCACACTTCCTGTCCACTGTATGATAAATGTATGTATTATTTAATGAGAATATGAAACTGGAAAGTAGTCAGATTTAATGTAATATTGGAAAACAGTAAGATTTCACATTGAAAAGTAGACAAATTTAACATTAGAAAATAGTGAATTTTACATGATAAATGTATGTTTTATGTTATTAGAATATGAAAATGGAAACTAGTCAAATTTAATATTAGGAAGGAGTCGGATTTCACATTGAAAAGTTGACAAATTTAACATTAGAAAGTAGTAAAATTTACATGATAAGTGTACATATTAATGTTATGAGAATACGAAAGTGGAAACTAGTCAAATTTAATATTTGGAAACAGATTTCACATTGAAAAGAAGTCAAAATTTAACATTAGAAAGTAGTGAATTTTACATGATAAATGTATATATTATGTTATGAGAATATGAAACTGGAAACTTGTCAGATTTCATATTTTTAAAAAAATAGACAAATTTAACATTAGAAAGTAATAAATATTTACAAAGCAATATAATTATATTTAACTTAAAAGACCAATCAAATTTTACATTGAAAACTAATCAAATTTAAAATTAGAATCTAATTAAATTTGACATTAGAATGTACGGTAGTAAATGTTTATAATGGAATTTAATCATATTTAACATTGAAAACTTGTCAAATATAACACCGGAAAATTAGTACAATTTAACAATGAAAATAATTCAAATTTAACATTGAAAATTATTCAAATTTTACATTATAAATTAGTCAGATTCTACATTGGTAACTAGTCAAATTTACTCTAAAAACTAGTCAAATTATATGCCAGTGAAATAAATGCACTAGCATCTGCCTCTGATCTTGATCAGGGTATTTTAAAATAATTACATAATGTTAAATTATTTTACATGATGAATTGTGATAATATATGTATTTTATTATTTTCAGAGTAAAACACATGTGTAAATCAAATAACTATTTTCTACAGACAAATTGCTCAAAATGAATTACTGTAAAACTCTTACTGATATATAGATAACATAATGAGACCCTGTAGAATACAGATTATATTACAAGTGTTTTTTCAATCACAGTTATTTCAAACACACGTTTTGTAATATAATCAGCATTCTAAGAGATCGAGCATTGTAATCTATTTATTACACTATGTTATAGATAGAAGATATCATTCACATGTTGGTGAAGGGTGTACAATGTAATTCAGTATTTTGTTATATTTAAACTTAATTCATAGTGCCAAATATATGAACATATTGATGTTTAATGGTTGAAGAGAATAAACTGTAACAAAACATAATTTTAACTATTAATTTTGTTTGTTTGTTTATTCTAATAGTATATTATGGTTTGTTTAAAACATGAAATATTCAGTATCACTAAGTATTTTGTAATCACGGAATTGTGGTTTGGTTGTCCGATTTGGCTAAAAAAAAAAAAAAAAAAAAAAGACAAAAAAACAACAAAAAACACATAGTTTCTTTTTAGAATATTCACATCTCACTACTGTAGTGAAAACACATTCATTATCTCTAGTCTAGCCAGAATTTGTCAGAAGAGGAGCTTGTCTGAAATTTCCGCAGATTTGTTTTATTTTCTCCATGATACTGCT
>JAULBS010006868.1:0-11316 GCA_032355785.1 Symmetromphalus regularis | reverse complement strand
TAGCACATACCACGGCCTTTGTTAAACCAGTTGTGGACCACTGGTCGGTGTAAGTGTTATACACCTACCCACTGAGCCTTGCGGAGCACTCACTCTGGGTTGGAGTTGATACTGAGATTAAAAATCCCATGATTTGATCTCAGTACCTACCAGCCTCGATTCCGATAGCTTAACCACTGTGCCACGGATGCCGGACATGCATACTTTTTTTTTTTTGGTTTAATATATATAAAAAAATACAAGGGAGATAAATAGCATCAGAGTGGGATGAAAAGCAAGTAGATATCACTGAAAGAAAAGTTGCACTGCACACATTTGAAAAGCCCTGAAGCAGTGGTAGTCTTTAACATTATAAATACTCTCAGCACTATTATAAATGCGAAACATTTACAGCATGGAATTTATCACACTCTATAACGAATCTGCTGGTAATAAGAACAGTTCAGTTGTCGACAGGTTGGCCAGTAATGGATCACCAGTGAGTTTGTCACTGACACACCAACAGTTTGACCATGCTGCCATGTTGGCTTGTTGGTGGAAAGTCTGTCCTTGATGCTATTAACATCCCAGTATTTGGCTCTTAGTGTTTTTGGTCCACAAATGATTTATCAATGGCTATATTATTTGTGATCCTGTCTGTGGGATAGTGCATATAAAAGAACCCTTGCTGCTTATCAGTAAGAGTAGCCACTTCAGTGTGGCAGCAGTGGGTTTTGTCTCTCCTACTAACACTAACCTCTTAACAGACAGCACAGGAAGCTGAGTTGTGTACCCAGGACAGATTGTTTGAATGTTAATTGGATATAAGTACGAAAATAAATACAACCAACCAACCAACTGGCCTCTAGTGGCTACACTGTTTAACCCACTGCTGGCAGCCATTAAACCATGAACCAATGATGGCACAACAGTTAATTCTGAATCAGATGGTTTTGATCAATATCAAACCAATACAAATGCTATCTGGGAATAAGCTAGTCTACAGGTCTTACATGGTATTATAATCCAAACGTACCAGAAGTAGATATAATTCAAGCAGAGAATGCAAAATAACATAAGCAAAACATACCTATATTAATAAATCTATTGCATAGATGTATCCTACCTGATGATATTTATTATGGTCACCTGGCACTTGACTTTGGACAGTATAGTCATTTGTTTTGTACTAGTATAATATATAATGAATAATAATATAAAATTAGTGTAATACAATGTATATGAAAAATAATTCCTCATTCAAAAATTACCATCTACATCAGATGCTTAGCATGTATGTTATAACACATGATTTTTGGATGAAGAGTTATTTTAATACATTAAACTAATATTATACTATTACCCATCATATAGTTTACTACTACTAGTACAGTAAAGTCCTCTTAACTGCATTCCTGAAAATAGCATATTCCTGTTATTTGCATATTTTGCTGCACAGAACCATTTGTATGCAAATATATACAAGGACTTTCTTTTAATTGCATATGCTTTCTTTGTAATGTTTTGTTAATTGCATAAGAAAATGTAGAAAATTTAATTATTTTCTTCCAAAATAACAAAAACCATGGCAGTCTTAACATTTTTATCAAATAACTACAAAATGACCACAAAATAAGTGTACCCGTATACTATTTTTGCATCTGTTATAGCACTGAGGTTACATGGTCAAAATATTCCTTACTATATTGAATATTTCTGATTTTTGTGATCACTGTTCGATAAATGTACTTTGATTTTATACCTGATAGTACAAGAACAGTAACATGATTTTAAAATGGGCATTTCTGATAAAGGAATAATCATGTTAATTGGATAAAATATTTGGGCAAAATGCCTATGTAATTAAGAGGATTCTACTCTACTAAAAAAGAATAAGAAGAAAAGAATATATTGTCCTACTTCAAGTGCCTGTAATTATGGACATGGAAGTATAAGGATTTTCAACATTTCAATAATTTACTATTTTCCATTGTTTAATACGTTTCAGTGATAGTGCTGGTTATATCCATGTCTTTTTTGACCGGAAATACTTTCACCTGCAAATATGTTGTAATGGTTAAAAAATGTGAAAGCTTTGAATTCAGACCACAATATCAAAATATTCACATTTTCAAAAAAGATATATAAATATATAAAATTCTGTATTTATTTATTGAAGTCTCTGTGGTCCAGTAGTAGAACATTGGACTCTCAAGCCAAAGACAATGGTTCAAAACCCTTTGGAGGCTGGCTCACACTATACTACGGTACATGTAAAAATTACCAAATCTTTGACATTCAATAGCAATGATTAATATATCAATGTGCTCTAGTGATGTCATTAAAAAAATGCTTGTTTAACGACCCCCTCCAGCACAAAAATTAATATTGGCTATTGAGGGTCAAAATAAAATTCAGATTATGGCAGGGTACTTAATTGACACAGGTTAGATATACTTGTAATTCTGCTTTGCAAAATATTCACTGAGGTTTGGTTACAACCTCAGGTAGGCCTTATGTAAACCCTTTCTAGGTCGGTTAGAAAATATGCCAATTTCATACCATGTATGATACATTGATACTATATCAATTAAATCATTAAAATGTTAATATTTCCAAAAGAATTTAAAACTGAATAAAATTCTTTTATAATATCTTGTATATCACTACTTTAATGTTACTGACTATATTAATACACCTACAAAATCATATGTACAACACACTAGCAAAAAATAACAACAATAAACATGCAAGACATACATATTAAAATATATTGTCAACAACAAAATTAATTGACATTTTCATTGTAGATGTCAATATTTATAATCAGTGTGATTATTTCCTAATTACATAATTATATCAAACAACAAAATAAAACCAAAATAATAGTAAAGAATGTAATGTTTTCTTCTATTTAACACTTTCTCCATTCCAACCTATGCTGCACATTTTGTATATTAAAGGCCATGATATGTAAATTACTGTCTTTGGGAATGTACACATAAAAGATATCTTTACGTTAATTAAAAAAAGAATAGTTTATGTGCTGATAGTGGGTTTCTTATCTAATCAAGATTATGGTAATATTTGGGTAATAGCACATTAATTAATGATTAAAAATGTTATTAAATGTTTTTCTTCTATTTAATATGTTGATATAATTGAAGAACAAAACATGCACTGATGGATGGACAGATCTCAATAATTATTAAATTTATACATACAACCTCTGCTACCCACCCACCCCTACCTTTCATTTTTTTGGGGGGTTGTATGGAGATATTTTTACCTTACATGAATCACTTAACAGTCACAAAATGAGAAACATGTTTGGCACAAAATGCATATATATGTTTTACTTTATTTTGCTGTGTGGCAGTCCTCGTACAATTCATGCATTGCTCAGATTCTGTTTTCAAGTAGCACATGCACCCAACTCAGAGATTATCTTCAAAATATGATTACCTAGATGAGAATCCAGTTTGACCCAAATGAAAGATGGTTAGTTACACTTAACTTAGTTTCCGATGTTATGTTACAATCTAATATGAAATAACTCCTTCATGGATGCCCTTTCTATTTCCATATGTTGTGACTCAAAAATATCTAAACCAACCACATCACTCTCAGTGTTATCAGTCCTGATTGTATCCAATTCATAATTATTTTATTATTATTATTATTTTTTTTTTTTGTATAAACTTGTAAATTTGTATTGTGTATGTCACAAAAACAAAACAAAAAAGGAAAAGAAATAAATTGAAAAAGAATTAACAATGAATGTTGTGTAAATATAATAATACATTGAAAAACGTATTGTTTTCCCTTTTTAAAAACATTGCTTTTTTGTAAGAAGGGATTTTTTACATTAAAAATTAAGTTGGAATTTGTTTTTTTATATTCTCATTATTTAGAAAAACTATATTCATGATCTACTAATTTTTTTTTAAATCCTACTATAAATTCTGTCAACTTATTTAACCAATTTGTTGATTCTTAAAAACAATTTTGTATTTGGAATGCTTTATGAGAAATTAAATAAATTATTTAATATCTACATCATACAAAGTCATTGAAGCATTTGTTACGATATAATAAAATAAGTCATATGCTTTTAAATGCAGGTCTGGTTAAAATACAACTTATATAGACACCAATATTTTCTTTTGTAAGAAAAATATATAATATAGAATCTGTACATTATAAAACAACTACAAAGTGAAAACAAATCTGAATAAAACTATATAAAAACACAATTAACAGATGTAATTTAAATCAACATAAGTCTGCTAAAAGGAAAATAGTTTGTGTTTTTTCTTAAAATATAGATTATTTATATAGATACAACATACCAAAACCCCATGTGTTATATTATTCATTATGTAAGCATATTATAATGATAATTTAGTCATCTTATTTTTATGCACACATGTTACAACTCACAGCTTTGTTATTTAACATTTTGTAAGCATATTACTACTGCAACCATGGTTACGACTAAACACAATTCTAAATATGTTAAAAACCTGAATATCTAAATCTATTTCGTTAAATTCACTTTGCATAAAAATAGTTATTAAATTCTTTCTCAGTATTCACATTATAACAACGAATTAATCTTTTGTAACAAATTAATGTATTTATATAAAAATTCAACTTCAACCATATTAAAATAAGCATCTGGATAAAATCTGAATTGCATATATCTTACATAACACGTACATCAATTAAAAAAAACCTATTAGGTTTAAAATACAGATCTATCTAAACCAACACATCCAAACATAGGTATATATATTTTTTTTTACCATTTTACCTGCACTGTATTACAGTAATCCATTCAAATATATGTACATATTTTTGTTTAAACACAGATTTATCTACAGAAACCCAGTGAAATATGTGTACATATTTTTGTTTATCCTTTTTTAATTTACACTGTATTACAGTAACACATCCAAATATAGGTACATATTTTTGTTTATCCTTTTTTAATTTACTCTATATTACATTAACATATCCAAATATACGTACAAAATTTTGTTTATCATTTTTTTATTTACACTGTATTACAGTAAAACATCCAAATAGACCTACAAATTTTTGTTTACTTTTTATTAATTTACACTGAGTTACAGTAACACATCCAAATATACGTATATATTTTTGTTTACCATTTCTGAATACTAAACATACAAATAAGTTATGAGACAGTTTGTGCTACACACATGCCACCAAGACGACCACATGTTACCCATACGAGAGAATGAACAACCCATGATGAGGCATGTACCACAATATCAAGATCACATGTTGTTCAAACGAGGCGATGAGATATTCTATCTCAGCTGAAAGCCCATTAATAACAATGTTGCACAGTTCGACCTCTCGTTAGTAAGTCCTAGCGATCCACCCCTTCACGTCATTATGCAGCTACTTTTCTTTTTTTTACTGCAAATATAAATAAGAAATGACAATCTTACCAGTTGAAGTAATTTGGTTTTTCATTTGTACATTCAGAATTGACATAAACAAAAGATCGATTTATAAATTTGTTACAATAATGGTATCTAAGTAACCAAAATTAACCAACCACAAATATTTATTCAGTTTAATCACTAGTGGACACTGGTTGAATTGTATGATTACATCAAATCTGTCGTCATGTCCCATAAAGAACTTTTAGAATTGTAGTACATCTGCTGTGTCCTGATGTAAGCCAATAATTGCTAGGCTCCTCAAATAATGACATTTTGACCACAGTTTAACTGAGCGATATCACTTCAAACTGTGTGAATTTAGAAGTAATAAATTTAGTTATTTTTGATAGGATTGAGCAAATGGAAATCTAATAAAGCTGGGCTGCCAAAAAAATCTAATATCAAAAATATATTGTATTTTAAATTAAATATTTTAGAGAAAAGAAGCAAATTATGTGGATTACAATCTCCTATAAAAAAAAGATATATGTGGCTTTATAACATAGAAAGATACACTGGTTCTTGTGTTTCAAAACAAAAGTAGGTCTATGCTTTTTGTAAATACACACAAAAAAAAAAAAAAAAAAAAAATCTTTTTTTTATTTAAATGACAATTATTGTGCAGAATATCTGAAAATTACAACCCCCCAAAAAAAAAAAAATTAATACTAGAATGTAAATAAAATAAATTTATTTTATCAATTCCTCCCCACACCCCCGAAATAAAAAGAATATCAATCAAGTCAAGGGACATAACCCCAAACTATTTAGATTAGTTGTTTCTTCAAAATTTATTGATTTTATCAAAATAATTTAGTATCATCTCCAAAATTTGTTAATTTTTAAAAACTATTTAGAATATTGGGGTCTGAAAAATTAGTTGATTCTCTCAAAACCATTTAGATTAATTGTGCATCGAAAAATACATTAATATTTTCAAAACTTGTTAAGAGAAAACCTGTGTGTGACCCAATCAGCCCAATTTTATAGTCTCCATTTTTCTGTAAAAAGGTGAATAAAACTGACATAACAAGCTCAACCTGCTTCAACACCATCAAAAATTATTATTTTCTTTTCTCTCAAAATTTTTCTTCACATTTTTTCTAATACTTTTTTTTCTTCAGATTACATTGCAAAATATGTCATATATTCAATTTTAAAACTGATTTTAGTTCAATATTCAGCATTATTGCTTTCTATATTTTAACCTTAAACAATCTTAAGGTAGTTGGTTAAAAACTTAACAAAAGTCTACAAAGTTTCCATGCCTTGCCAGGCCTTACTATAGTCCCTCCAGCAATTTATTCATCTCTGCTAATAGCATTGCCTATTATATATTCTAAACTTCAGAGAAATCGCGATTGTCCAGATGACATAACATTATTCACTTAGGCCAATTTCCTATGGGTCAGATCTAAAAGTTTCACATTGAAATATAATAATGTACCTTTTTGACTGATTTGGTAAAATTAATTTTGTTGAAATGGAAAGGTATTATGGTAAGTTACCATCTGTCACATATCAGTGTATAGATCTCTGCTAGGATTACACTACATTTTTCACTGATTTGGTGGAATTAAATTTGAAGAAATGGAAAGGTACATAAGCTAATGGTTGGGTGGAATTCAGACACCAATTTTTAATTTTATTTCATTAAAATTTGATCATAACTTTTAACCTCCCCCCCACTTCTAGTATTAAAAATCTTTTTAAAATATCTCTAAACTCCCTTCCAAAATTGTTGCCTCTGCCCATATTGTGTGACTGATGCCATCTGTTACATACTTGTTGGCATAACATGAATGTACAATTCTGTGCTAGGACTACACTGCAGGTGAACTGTGCTTCTTGTGGGTAACATCAAAGCAAATAAAGCAAATACTGTCTACTCAGTTCAGTCTTTAATACAATGAGCATGCATCTTACAAAAATTATCTTCACAGCACTTTCAAGCCCTAACACTATCTATACTAGTGGTGCCTTCAAAATTTGGTCTGCAGGTTAGCGGTAGGCTACAAGACATCTGATAAAGTTATTACCGTAATACAGCTGTTTTGAATTAATGTTTTGGTAACCTCTCTTTTATAGACGTCTGCTACAGTGATTAATAGAGAGGTTAAAGTTCAACCAGTTTTAACCAGTTGGTAAAATCATTATGGTGAAAAATGTATCAGATTTGACAGAAATTAACAGTGTTTCTATTTTTAATCATTTTTGTTTTTGTCTGGGAGTAACAGGAGTAAGTGTGTTATAAGTGGTTAAAGGTGGGTGGGTGGCAGAGATGAGATGAGATGATACAATGTTTGAAATAATAATTTTAATAAGGTCACAATTAAAAAAATGAACTTTTTTAAGAACAAAATATTATGAAACAATAGTACAGATGTAGAGGTTGAGATAAAAATTATGTTTAATACCGTCATATCTGTGAAACATTAGATTTCCATAAGATACCCCAAACAACCTTCCCTTATGATATTCAAAAAACCCAAGAGATTTCAAAATAATGCAGTGAATATTTCTTTGTGGAAGTGTGAGAAAATAATCAAAAATAAGGCAGTAACAATACTCAAATGTGCAGTAAAACATGGTTGTAAAGGACAAACCATGGTGTAGAATAAAATGGGCACAACTATTTACTAATAAGGCTTTAAAAATTGTTTTATTTGTCATCAAAGTTCATCAACAAGAAAGAAAAAATTAAGCTAATAATTAGGGAATAATGCCTCTGTAAAAATCCTATTCAGATGATGCCTCTTTTTTAACCTTTGCATCCAGGATGGAGGCATTCTGTTACATTAACTACATATATTGTATTTGTATATCAAATTTTTTTTATTTTATTATATTGTACTAAAATGAATTGTGTGGTTGCATCAGTTCAATCATTCATTATGTAAGTAGTGAAATGAATACACTTGATTGTAAAGAAACATCTACTGGAAAACTCAGTTTATAAAATAAAATCAACAGGAAATATATGAGTTGTTAAAATAAATTATTCTTACTTAGTTACAATCATTTAAAATCTTCTTTTATTACAGGGAATTAATTTAAGGTAAAAGTTTCTAAAATTGTCATTTGAGATAAATATACGTTTAAAAACTAACTGAAGCAAAAGTGAATATTGTTTTAACCAAAATATCACATACATTTTTTTTAACAAAACTTCAAATGTGCAATTCTCAACAAAAAGTCCCTGAAAAATCTTATTTAGCAATCACAGACACATCCATTACCAAGTGATAAAAACAGACGATTGCCATGCATTATAACAACATCTAAATATATCAGTGTTGTTAATTGTGAAATAAGAGACCCAATCCATTTAGTAATCTATGCAAATGTGTATTATTACAAACAAGTATACATGATAAGCTCTGGAGACCTTCTCACTAGGAAGAAAAACTGTCACCAATTCTAAATCATAGTTCAGACATGACAAACCAGTCTCACAATAAAAACAATAAGTCATGTAACACACATACTCTAACAATAATCAAACAATGTCAAGCTTTAGGCATAACTGGACAGAATAACTTAAGTCCACTGAGGTAATACAGCACAATTTCACAAAGTTCATCAACTTCATTCACCAAATATCATTCTTGCAAGAAATGCTGGTAGCAAAATATACAGCCAAGATGACTATCCAGTGAAAATACTTCATAATGGTGTGATGCTATCACAAAAGTGAACTACTCTGTAATGAAGAGCAATAGCTGATATGGATGGAAGTACAACAGAAGTATGGCCTTGAGATGGTTTCATTTGGTGTGCTTCACAGTCTAAAATAGATAAAGACATGACATAAAAATCTGATATTTCACCTTCTGTAATTGTTAATTTTGGGGATGACATTAAAAAAAAAATACAGTTTTATAAATGGATTTGGGACTGGACAAATTAATTGTTCTTTTTCAGAGGAAGCTGTTTACAACAACATCCATCTGGAATAGATTTTATCTAATTAGCATTTACGTCAAAGACAGAAAAAGTTGGAGAAATGTTCTACATATTTCCTCAAACTGGATTTTTTAAATTATTAATAGCTACATTTTTTTCTTTCTGAAACTTAATTCTGTCTAGAAAATATAATACACCACATATTATTACACAATATAAAAATGTTATTAGGAACATCTTCATGCTTTTTCTGAACATAGTTCTCAACAGATGCTATACCATCATGCTAAAATTGCAAACTAGCATGCAAATATGAGTTAGCATCCTTCATGACAAAACTCAAGCATTGGATTGTAAAGAATCTTTTCAACTTTTTCTGCACAGTTTGTGCTTGTTGGCAGTTCAAATTCCAAGTCAGATTATATAAATACTGGTATGGTGAAATTAAGAAGACCTTTGTATTGTGGGATGAAGTTAGATGTGAAGAGCTAAAGAGTTTTATAAATGAGAGGGGGTCTGCTGTCATTAAATCTTATTTGGGTATCTTTTACAATGATAAGAGCTACTAGTTTATTTCCCATGACATGACTTCATTCATCTAGATTATGTCCTTTGACATGCCCAGATCCATCTAGATTATTTCTCTTGATATGAATTTCATACCACCAGACTTCGTCCCTTGATATTACTTATCCTTCTAGATAATTTCCTGTGACATGTCTTTATCCCTCTAGTTTGTGCTGGGGCTTGTTAAATAATCATACTATCATAGCTCTAGATTATGAGGTTTCACATAACTGTATCCATCTTGATTATGTCCCTTCATAAGAATTTATCCCTGAGGATTATGACCCTTGACATGACTAACCATGTAGATTATGTCTCTTCCTGATTACTGATGTCCCTTTTTCAAATATTGCAGTTAAATAACAGCCACATTTTGAAATATGTTTTAAACATGGTGAACACAATGCTGATAAAGGTTTCATATAGCAATGGTGGGGAGGTGGATTGGGAAGTTGCATTAAATCAATACAGGTAAATAACAGGAAGGGAATGAAATGCCCCAAAGCAAACTTTATATTATTATATTACATGTCTGTTCTTAATATAAAATATTAAAAAAATAATCCCAACAGTTATTTTTATAGCAAAAAGAAAGGTTAGTAAAACAAGGTTAAAACATGAATTGATTGAACATTCTGAAGTAAAGAATACTACACTCACCACAGTGTGCACTAATATCTACAGAAATAAAGAAAATAAGATGGTTACAGTCTAACATTCAGTTATATACAGTGTAGGTACCGAATCATACTGAGAGAAATAAAGAAAACAAGATGGTTACAGTCTAACATTTAGTTACATACTGTGTAGGTACTAAATCATACTAAGAGAAATAAAGAAAATTGGATGGTTACAGTCTAACATTCAGTTATATATAGTGTAGGTACCAAATCATACTCAGAGAAATAAAGAAAATAAGATGGTAACAGTCTAACATTCAGTTATACACAGTGTAGGTATTGAATCATATTCAAAGAAATAAAGAAAGTAAGATGGTTACACTCTTACTCACATTCAGTTATACACTGTAGGTACTGAATCATATTCAGAGAAATAAAGAAAGAAAGATGGTTACAGTCTAACATTCAGTTATATACTGTGAAGGTACTGAATCATACTCTGAGAAATAAAGAAAATAAGATGGTTACACTATTACTAACATTCAGTTATATACAGTGTAGGTACTGAATCATACTCAGAGAAATAAAGTATATAAGATGGTTACACTCTTACTAACATTCAGTTATACAGTGTAGGTATTGAATCATCCTCAGAGAAATAAAGAAAATAAGATGGTTACACTATTCCTAACATTCAGTTATACAGTGTAGGTATTGAATCATCCTCAGAGAAATAAAGAAAATAAGATGGTTACACTATTCCT
>JAULBS010006857.1:0-11317 GCA_032355785.1 Symmetromphalus regularis | reverse complement strand
TGTAAGTGGTATACACCTACCCACTGAGCCTTGCAGAGCACTCACTCTGGATTGGAGCCGATACTGAGATTAAAAATTCCATGCCTTGACTGAGATTTGATCTCATTACATACCAGCCTCGAGTCCGATACCTTAACCACTCTGCCACGGAGGCCAGTAGTTGCCTTGTAAAAACAGAGGCCACTTGTTTAGCTGTGTTGCATTCACGGACGAGTGATCAAGATTTGAAAGAAAGGAATCTTTTAATTTAAGCCATTCTGGATTAATTAATTAACCCAGTACTTATTATCACCATTTACTTCTTTAAAGTGTAAACCATAATAACTCATAATTAGTGTCTAAAAAAAAAGACTTCCTATGATTTAACATAAATCACAGTTCATCGCTAAAATAATTACAGTCACATTATAATTAATAAGTATTTATACTTTTAAAAATCAAATCTCCCTCTGGTTGAAACTTCTCCCTCTCAAGGTTAGGAGGGAGAAGTGGCTTCTCCCTAAAATTCTAGGGGTGCAACAATATACTGGTATATTGCAATACTTCACGAGCATAATACATACCATGATATGGTTTTGTGTATCGCGATGTATCTACCTAATAAGTATCCATTCTTATAAAACCTATGACTATGACAGTAAGTTATAAAAATAAAAGTTAAACATAATTAAAACATATAAATCTACTGTGTTACAGGGCTTCTAGAAATTTTTTTAAATCCAGTAGCCGTCGGACCAGAGATTTTCAAAATTCACTAGCCCGACTTAAAAATTCACTAGTGCAAAAAAAATCTAGCCACAGGCGTCGGGCTACCATATTCTTGAAACCCTGGTGTCTATGTATTATCTTTTTTCATCATAAATAGGTACATGTCTGCCTGTCTGAGATATGTTTAGTAATTAGTATGATAGTATCAAAATATGACTTTATCACATCTTGGTAATTAATTAAACTGAATTGCAATACGTATTGCAATATTGGTTTGCTGTATCACAATATATCGCAATACCGTTTTGGCCGTATCATTGCACCCCTATAAAATTCAGACCTAGTTTAATATACAGCCATTTGAAGGATGATAGTGGATTGCTTTGATAGTAAAAGTAAACAAGAAGTTTAAAAACTAGTCTAGCAAGTGACCACTAGCTATTTGGTTCTGAATGCAAGACTGGAAGGAATGTGATGTTGTCAGGATCTCACCTCGAGACCTCACCCAGTGACCCTCTCTAGGCTGGAGAAGATCACACCCTATAATCCCCCCATTACTTTAGACTGAAGCACCTGTATCCTGGCAGTAGAGGAATGTAGATATGGGATAGGTAGATCTGTCTACTTGGAGATCAGTTGATGGTAGTCACCTAGCTTTCATTACCCATGTCTTATTCAAATGTAGTTTTATATAGAAATTACAAATAATTTCCAGTCACTCAACTAGCTTTCATTACACATGTCTTATAGAAATTAGAAATAGAAATACTTTCTACACACTAAATACTAAAGTAAAGTAAAGTTTGTTTTATTTAACTACGCCTCTAGAGCATATTGATTTTTTTATCTTATCATTGGCTATTGGATGTCAATCATATGGTCATTCTGACATATTTATTTAAAGGAAACCTGCTTCTGCGACATAGACTACTCTTTCCAATAAGCAGCAAGGGGTCATTTATATGCTCTGTCCCACAGACAGGACAGCACATACCATGGCCATTGATGAACCAGTTGTGGATCACTGGTTGGAATGGAAAATATCCCAAACTGCAAATGGGTCACCCCAAAACTGGTTAAGACCATAATTTGAATAAATGGAGATAATTACATAAATTGCAAGTGAGCCTCAATGGTCCAGTGGTAGAACATCGGACTATCAAGCTGAAGATAGTGGTTCAAAACCCACTGGGTGTTGGCTCACAGTTGACTTCATGTAAAAATAACCAAATATTTGACATCCAATAGCCATTGATTTATAGATCAATATGGTCTGGAGGCATTATAATGTTTGTTTTTAATTATATATTAAATCATACCTCCTTATCTCCCAAAATTCCTAGGTTTAAAATAATGTGGAATGGGATTTTAAATGACATTTTAATGATTAATGTAAATTTGTACACCACCTGTGACCCCCATCTGTTCCATCATACAGTTTTTACAAATACTTATATGCTGATAAATTTGAACCATTCCTTATTGATAGCATGTGAACCGGTTGGTCATCGGATCGATCCTGCTCAGTGGTCACATTTGCTGTCTGGGCTATTTTCCGTTCCTACCAGTGGTCCATAACTGGTTCATCACAGGCTGTGGTCCACAACTGGTTCATCAAAGGCTGTTGTATGTGCTGTCCTGTCTGTGGGATGGTACATATAAAAGAACCCTTGCTGCTTATCAGAAAGAGTAGCCTATGTGGTGGTAGTGGGTTTCCTCTAAATATATATATATATCAGAATGACCATGTGATTGATGTCCAATAGCCGATGATGAGATAAAAATCAATGTGCTCTAGAGGCGTCGTTAAATAAAACAAACTTTACTTAACTTTACTGGTCTGACGTCCACCTACTAAACTCTATTGTAACCTAATCAAGCCATATCTGTCCAACCTCTAACTTTTTAATTAAATACGTGTTTGAGTTTCCATTCCAAAGTCTAACAGGGTTTATTTGAAGTAAGCACAGTGATTAGTCAGTTCAGATATCCAATCTGTTCAGACAATACTCTACTGTTACCGCTGGATGGTTGGCAAATACCAGCTACCCATTCCTGGATGTGATAGTTAAATAGCAAGAGCATCATGTCCACATGCCTGATCCAAATCATGATTACTGTATCATACACCCCTAATATATTAATATATACTAGTCACTACAAGTTAAGGGCCAGTATGAATTTTCACACTACTTTTACAAAATATTTGTAAAAAATATCAGTGAGGTTAAAGATATTGAAAAGTAGGTTACAGACACGGTCAAAGCATTGCAGATTGCATATGGTTTTACTCACGGCTTGTTTGCTTGCTGATAGAAAGTATTTTGCAAAAAGATTTATTTTAAATGCAAAAACTGTTCCAGTTTTTTAAAATGTTTTTCCTAATTATGCAGGAGACCTGACCTAAAACTGCATGGACCATGTCTACATTGTAACTTCTATTTATTTTTCCCATCGGACTCTCAAGGTGAGGACAATGGTTCAAAACCCGTTAGAGGCTGGCTCACACTTGACAACTTGTCAAAATAACCAAATGTTTGACTTTCAATAGCCACTGATTAATAAATCAGTGTGCTATAAAACAAAAAAAAGTGTAACTCCTTTTTAATGTTTACACTTTTCATGTTTGTTTTGGGTTGAGTGGGTATAAATTTTGTGACAATCTGGGTTTAGATAACCATGCCACCAGGACATAAAAACATTGAGCATTCTGGACCATGGCTGAGCCCGGGCATGGTTGAAAGACATCATATCCATGCAACAAGTAGTGAAACATCTACATGTGAGCCTTTCCGTCGTCCAACAGCTGCGAGAGTGTTTCCATAGCGACTGAGCTACCTTGCTCTGGACACAGTGTTCATGTGGCCCTTAACTTGTTGTGACTAGTATACATGTATATACACCTAAAAAATCTCAATAGAGCATTGCGTGATTGAACCACCTTGATGTACACATTCTCTGATTATTAATTTTTTTCTGTATCCCAACCAGTGGCCACATGAATGGTTTATCAAAGGCCATGGTATGTGCTGTCTTGTCTATGGGAAAAAGTAAAAAGTTAGTTTTATTTAACGACACCTCTAGAGCAGATTGATTTTTATCTTATCATTCTGACATATGTTGGCTACTCTTTTCGATAAGCAGCAAGGGCTCTTTTATATTCACTGTCCCATGGACAGGACAGCATATACCATGGTCTTTGACAAACCAGTTGTGGACCACTGGTTGGAAAGGAAGATAGCCCAAACTGCAAATAGGTCCACTGAGAAGGATCGATCCGATGACCGACAGCTTAACAAGCGGACACTGCCTGTGGGAAATGCATATTAAAGATCCATGGCTGCTAATGACAAAAAGTATATATCAGAATGACCAAATATTTGACATCCAATAGCTGATAAAAAGAAAATGTCTTTTGTACCAGGGGAAATGTTATTCCCTTAAACAAGTGAGCTTTCTGCATTTGGAATTTTCTTTAAATAAGTATTGAATTAAAAAATGGCGGTTTATTTTTAAACGACATCATATTGATACACACCACTGAAGATTTAACAAAATTTCCATGAAAGGTGGGCATTAAAACACTGCCAAACATAACACACATAATAGACTGTCTAAACATGTATACATATAATGTAATTTAATAAAATACATAGTGTGATTCATTATAACTTTTGTGTAAAAAGGGTGTGGAGGGTGGAGTTTGTTTTGTTTTCTGTCAAAAGTTTTCAAGTTTCAAGTGACCTCTTTAAATCTGCAATGGCAGCTTCTTAAAGCTTAACTGCAATTTGATTGGTCAAGCTGGCCAATGGTCATATAAATTTAGGAATGGCAGATAATTAAAGTTTGAATTTTTATATATCAAATATTGAATAAATAAATCCATTTGCCTGCAACAAATGCACATTTAATAAAAGTGGATTTAATTTTTTTTTTTTACTATGTTTGATAGCACTTTGTGACTTGAGGTCTGGTCACTCTATATCAAGAAGAAAATGAGGTTGTGCTCAACTTTATTTTAGGTGTATATAAATATGCACATTGAATCTTTTTTAAATCCTTGGCCATGATTATTAACCTATATTTTCATAACTGACAGGTGTTTGACCAGAGCCTGTAGTGTAAGTGATGATTATGTATTCAGTATGTGTACTACTGATATTATTGACACAGACAAGATACTGTTCATGTTTGTCCAGCATCAGGCTGTATTCACTGGACGTCTATCAAATACCACCGTATAATTTCTCTAATTATCCATTGAGTGTACCGGACGTCCGACATCATGTCAGCTTGCATGGATAGACATCAAATCATTTGATTGAGATTGATGGCATTTTCACAGATTATGAATTAGTCATGCGGTGATCTTTAATAAGGCTTGTTTTAAAAATTCAACATGTTATCTACATGTATATACATGCATATATCTTCAAAAATATAAAAAGAAACAAATGGCTTAAAAAACAAACATAGCTGTTATGAAAAAGTTGCCTCTGCTTGCCTGTCCATCTGCCTGCCCACCCTTCTACCCATCCACACACCCTCCAACCTGCCCATCAATCCACCCACCCACCCATCCATCCATCCATCTGTCCATCCATCCATCCATCTGTCCATCTATCCATCCATCTGTCCATCCATCTGCCATCTATCCATCCATCCATCTGTCAATCCATCCATACATCTGTTTGTTAATTCGTCCATCCATCCATCCATCCATCCATCCATCCATCCATCCATTCATCCATCCATCAGTCTGGGAAAGAGCATATAAAAGATCCTTTAATGATAATGAAACAAAAATTTTGCAGGTTTCCTCTGAAGACTACCTGTCAGATTTACCAAATGTTTGACATCCAATAGCTGATGATTAATTAACCAATGTGCTCTAGTGGTGTTGTTAAACAAACAAACAATAGTTTTCTTGAGAAAAGATTGCCATATTGGATATTTCATACATACTGTATTCTTTAAAAAAAATATTTTTTATACCTTGGACATTATTCAACTATTTAGGGGCATACGTGATCTGGATCTGGAAGGGGGTTCAAATATATACCAAGTGAACCTTTTTCTATTTTGTAATATATATATATAGTTTTAGTTCTGAAAGCAGACTATTTGCTTTAGCTGGGGGTTTTGCCTGAACCCCCGAACCCGCCCAGCCTATGCCCCTGCTGTTCATATCAGGTGAGGATTTAACCGGCTTTACCGAGCTCTCGTGACTTTGTAATGACTTTGTAACTGGGTTTGTGAAGTACTGTGTTATCACCATACGTAATTCTTAACAGCTCTTTGTAAATGTTGAGTGTTTATAAGCCTGCCACCATAACCTTCGACTCCCACCGTGCGATGACACTCACTGTAACGTCTTCATTGCATTTTAAACAGCACAAATCATATACTGTCAGCTCGTAACAAATTCAGTTTTAATTTCCTGAGATTTTTTTTTTATTATAATGACCTACCTTACTGTGTACATAAATCTTAACTGACTTTATTGATATCATAGATCATCTTGAGTCTTTTGTTAAGATAAATAGTCAGAGGTTGTGATTCTGTAAAGCATACTGTCTGTATGTTGAGATGCTATCTCAAAGATGGGTCGAGAAATTTTGAAAGATGAGGATTTAAAGTTAATATAAGATTTATGATTTATGGAATGTTGAAGGCATGCAGGGAAACAGGATGTAGCTCAAACAGTAGCCTGTCTGCCTGTGAAATGGTTGGTTGTTGGATTGATCCTTCTCAGTGGTTCCTTTTACTGTTTAGTTTATTTTCCATTCCAAATAGTGGTCCACAACTGGTTCATCAAAGGCTGTGGTACATGCTGTCCTGGCTGTGGGACAGTGCATATAAAAGACCCCTTGCTGCTTATCAGAAAGAGTAGCCTATGTTGCAGTTGTGGGTTTCCTCAAAATAAATGTCAGAATGACCATATGATTGATGTTCAATAGCTGATGATAAGATAAAAAGCTATGCGCTCTAGAGGTGTCGTTAAATAAAAGAAACTTTCTTTACTTGAAGGCATGCAGATTTCAAGGCCTTCTTTTGTGAAGCAAGAACTCTATTGCTTATTCTGGTATATTCCATACAACATAATTTACTTATTTAGTGGTATTATGTATCTTATTATGATGTGAACTTTATAAACCAATTTTAATCATTATTACCATGTATACAGACCTTTATCCAGTTGAAAGGGTATAATCAGTGAATACATACAACATAATTTACTTATTTAGTGGTATTATCTATCTTATTATGATGTGGACTTTATAAACCGAGTTTAATTATTATTACCATATATACAGACCTTTATCCAGTTGAAAGAGTACAATGAGTGAATACACATATCAATCCCAAAATTATTTTAAAAAAACATTAGGTGCACTTTTAAAAAAGAATAAATGTTGCCTTTATCAGGTGAACTTTATTAAAGAATTGCTTCTCTCATTGTGTTTGTTTTGTTTAATGATACCACTAGAGCACATTAATCTGTTATTACTATTAATCATATGAAAGTCAAACTTTAGAAAATTATGACATGTAGTCTAGCATGAGCCAGCCTCCGAAAGATTTTGAATGACAGACTTCAGCTTGAGAGTCTGATGTTCTACCACTGGACCATTGAGACTCACTATGTCATTCATATACGCAGATAAAAAAGTTAAAGATTAGTTATATATTAGTTTAATGAGTTTTGAGACTTGTGGTCTTTTGAAGAAACTTGCTACTGCAACATAGGCTATTCTTTCCAATTAGCAGCAAAGGATATTTTATATGGGCTTTACCAGACAGGATAGCACATACCATGGCCTTTGTTAACCAGTTGTGGACCACTAATTGGTGCAAATGGTATACACCTATCCACTGAGCCTTGTTGAGCATTCACTCTGGGTTGGAGCTAGTAACGAGACTAGAACGCCTATGCCTCAACTGAGATTTACCAGCCATGATTCCGACACCATAACCACTACTCACCACAGGCCACCACAGGTACCAGTATCACTGAAAGCCATTAAAGTAAATTTGATTATTAATGAGATGATAATGTGACACTTATAAAGAATGATACTTGGAGAATTATGCTGTATTAACATTCAGATAAACTGACAGGTTGAGATTTAATCTGTGTCATCAAGTGAATGCATGTGTGGAATTTCACAGCCAACATTGACTTCATTCGTCCACTTTTAGCCATGTTTACAGGGGCCTAGCTTCCATATAAGCAGGTACGCAGCTGCATACCACCTGAGATTACAATTTTTTTTTTTAATGATTCGTGGAGTGGGAGTGGGTGTTTTAGGGTGTGTGCACAGTCAACAGCATTTTATTCCATTGCTGAAAAAAATCTTCATACCATCTGAAAATCCTAAATCTGAAAATCACATTTGCAATCTGGTCTATTTTCCATTCCAACCAGTGGTCCACAACTGGTTTATCAACAGTTGTGGTATGTGCTGTCCTGTCTGTGAGAAAGTTCATATAAAAAAAAACCTTGCTGCTTATCCAAAAGAATAACCTACATGTATGTGGCAGCAGCAGGTTTCCTCTAAAGAAATATGTTTGACGTCCAATAGCTGATGATAAGAGGCATCTTTAAATAAAACATACTTTACTTTTTTAAATATTTTTGTAACTAATCAAATAGTAGAACTCTCTTGTCTGATAAGGCTATCTGTTTAACAAAATGTGCTGTACACGATTTCTGCAAAATGTTTGATCTGTGACAGGTGTTCTGAGTGCTGATAGATATGTACACAAAATACATGTCCATCATTTTAAGTGATTGTGTATTCTGTAGCTCCCAGCTTACATGGTCAATATTTGAGTGTAGTGACCTCGCTCAACCATGGCTACTCTATAGTATTGTGTGGTCGAGTGACCTTTGTTTGAGTAAGTTCTGTGATTGAAGTACTTTCAAGAGAATGCTTGAGATGTTCCAAAGAATCCACACTGGGTACACCCCCTCCATAATGTACACCAGCTGTCCATCAAACCCTCACGTGTTTATCTATATTCATCGCACAAGTGCGCCACGAGCAGAGCAAACATCGTGAACATGGTCATAATGAAATTCTTTTGTGTTTAAATTATTATACAAGCACTGAAAAGTAAATATCAGTTTCAGTTTTAGGAGTGCGAGTGTCAATTGTATCTGTTAGTAACTCTTTTTAAAGTTTTTTTTTAACTGATGCATTAGAGGGTTCTTTTTTATCATTAGCATAATTAATGTCTCATTAGCATAATTAATGTATCAATTGTATCTCTTAGTAATCTGACCTATCAGAGGCTCCTGCTTTCTAATTAGCATAATTATTTATCAATTGTATCTCATCTTAATTCTGACCTATCAGAAGCTCCTGCTTTCTAATTAGCATAATTAATATATCAAATGTATCTCTTAGTAATTCTGACTTACCAGAGGCTCCTGCTTTCTCATTAACATAATTAATGTGTCAATTGTATCTCTTAGTAATTCTGACTTATCAGAGGCTCCTGCTTTCTCATTAACATAATTAATATGTCAATTGTATCTCTTAGTAATTTTGACCTATCAGAGGCTCTTGCTTTCTCATTAGCATAATTAATTACTATTTCTGTACTGTAAATGTCATTTCTTACATCACTGACTTTCATGCAGGATTGAAATTTAGCTAAGATTCTATAGTTGAAAATACCTTCTGATTTGGGTTAATGATACAGTATGTGTCATGTATTTATTACATATAAGCCTATGGTAGGACATCTAACTCTCAAGCAGAAGACTGTGGTTCAAAACCTGTTGGAGGCTGGCTCACACTTGACTGCATGTCAAAATTTCCAAAGGTTTCACATCTAATATCCGATGATTGATAATTCAGCGTGCTCTAGCGGTGTCATCAATTTAAAAAAATTTAAACCCCTTCCTAAAAAAACCTGTAAGTACCAAAATGCTCAGATTATAAATGGATATCACAAAATTTGCACTTATTAAAGAATGATCCATATGTGCATGAATATTAACCCTTTACAAATAAATACTGGTTTTTTAAAAACAATAGTGATCATTTGCAGTACAATAAAGAAACTGTTGTAGTTATTTCTTGCTGTATAAAAACCAAATTGTAAGAGTATCACCCCAGATCTGGTGTGTTACGCCAAACCTGGATGTGTGTGCTGGACCCATTTAGATGTGTGCACGTTAAGAATTACTTGAAGTTAAAGTTCAATAAGAGACCTGCTATTTTTCATGTTTACTAGTCACACCTAGCTATTCACAGTTAGATATTTCTGTGTTGGTAGATGTTATTTCTAGTGGATTTGGATCAAGAGTCATGTAACGGAGACCCTGAAATCAGGTATCATGTAGTGCAGGACACAATGTGCCTGACTTGCTGAATGGTTACCATCGATTGGCCGGTGTTTGTTGTTCGTGTCACATCTCACACCTTCATGCTACTTTGCTACTACTCGCTGTAGTACGATGTTTTCTAGAAAAACACTCGTAATGAGGCCCGCCTTGTCCTGCCATTACTCCACCCTCCATCACGGAGCACCAACACCAAATCTCTCATTTTCCTCATTCATTTGACAGATTTTGACACCTCATCTCTTGTCCTTTCTATTTCCTCTACTTCCCCTTGCATTTGGCTTTTTAGCCTACCTTCCAGGGAGCACGACCTCCTGAACAGAACCACAATGCAGCTAATAAACTGCCCGCTCTAATTGGCTAACTTTTCTCCCACACCAGCAAATCCTGCTATTCACAAACACTGAGCAAATCTAACTTTGAGGTCTCCAGCCAGGTTTGGACTGGAAGTCAGAAGAAGGGTTGGGATTGTTGCATAACTAGAGTTAGATGTTATCAAATCTTCTGGTGAAGACATCCTTCAGTGGATGTTGTGATTGTCAGTCATTTGTTAGGTAAGTGGTGGAAAGTGCTGTGCTTTGTTCTGTAAGTGGATTCGTTGGTGAACACCGGGTTCTAATGTCTGTGTGCTGATGTCCATACACTGGTTCTAATGTGATTGAGAAAAAACTTATTCCAGATAGCAAATTATTGGTTAGTATTTAAGTAGCGAGGAAAATAAAGAAAAGGAATTTTGATTAACAAAAAGACAAGGCATGTACATAGATGGAATTAGTTTTTATGTTTTTATTGGTTTGTGTTTTTTGTTTTTGGGTGGGATGGGGTAAGTGCAGTTCAGTATGGTTGTAAAAATTGGATCTCCAAACTGTTTGGCCACATTTTTATAAAAAATTATTAAATTTGTCATGACTTGTTTTGACTTGAAAAAAATTCTATTTCAAGTCAATAGCTGCTTGTGACATGCTTGTTTGCTTAGAGCTTTTTTGTTTAATTAAATATGCTTTTTGGTAAATAGTATTTATAAATTCTCAAGAATTCTGGCCTGAAGGAACTGGGGAGGCTGGGGGGAGACAAATGCTTCCCCACTTGAGAGCCTTTTTTAACACATTAATTTGTCTTTTTGTAACTAAAATCTGATATTGAGTTTGTAAAAGTAAAGTTAAGTCTGTTTTATTTAACGACGCCTCTAGAGCACATTGATTTTTATCTTATCATCGGCTATTGGACGTAATACATATGGTCATTCTGACA
>JAULBS010006856.1:0-25789 GCA_032355785.1 Symmetromphalus regularis | reverse complement strand
GTATGACAGATACGCAATTGTCAGTCAATCGACCATCCAACTGCGTATATTATAATTTATAAGGTCAAGTATTTTTAACAGAGCACTGTGCTATGGAGCATTCCTGTGAGTGAGGTTATGATTGACGCTAACAATTGCCATTGGTTGTGCGTGCCCCATAGCGGCCATGTGGCGGATGTTGCTAATGATGGTGGGTTTTTGACATTTTGTCCAGAACATCGGACGGGCTGCTTGTTATTGATTGGCATCCCGTCCAGTGTGAGTCATACTCCGGTAACGCCGCAAAGCCCTGCAATTTGCTGGGAACACATGCTTCGGTTTACGATCAAAACATTACAAGAAATATCTATTGGGAAGCGGGATGTCTACTCCAGTCAAACATCCTCCAATTGAAAAGCAATGGCATTACTGTCAGATAATTAGCCTATTTTTCCGATACATAAAATATAATAACTTTGCTTCTGCTAGGCCTATTTAAAGTTCATCTATATATCAATTTAAAGGGTTTAAAGTGCTTTATCAGAATACCTATGTTTTGAAAGGCTATCTGGTATTTGAAATTTTGTTGCAAATACCTAACACTGATAAGTCATAACATGCACATGTATGTATGCAAAAAAGATTCCACTTTTATACTGATTAAAATTGTACAGACAGGATCAATAAATCAGCAATTTGCAGATTTTACTTTTTAAAAAGTGTTGGCTGAATGTTTCCACCTCAATACCAGTTCAGTCCCATGTTGATAAATACATCCTGCACTAATCAAAGGCATTTGACAAGGGACAATATATTAATTTTGCACATTATTATTAATTTTTTTAAATTACCATTATTTTTTGTGCATTTAATAATCTTTATGCTTGTTTTCAGACTTTTTGCACAATTGCCATTCTCCTACCTGCATTAAATCATCATTGTACCTGTAAACATACTATTTTTAACAGCTTTTTTTTCATCTAAATAGGTACAATCCAGAGAATCTTATAACATTAGAGCGTTATGTTGATATGCAAGCAAGAGAGAACACGTATGACTTGGAAGCCAACCTAGCCGTTCTTAAACTGTAAGTCTTTTAAATGTTACACATTTTACCTGTGTTGGTCGTTAACAAAATATAGAACGCTGAGAGTGATAATGTTTCAGATAACCACTTAAAAATAAATACAGGACAAGTGTTTTTTTCTGATATATACATGTAGGTGTGTTTGCATATGTTTTAAAGATAAATGAATCATTTCCATTACATGTGCAAATTAAATTTTAAAATGTCAACATCTAGTTGCGAAGCATTCATTTTTTAAATTGGTAACCAGTGAACATTTATTAAACATGTTGTGAAAAACCACCAAGTGCTTCCTGTTAATGACATTCCAGAGACAAACTGTTCCCCTAAAACATGAAATGAGTGAAGTATGACTGTGCTTCATTTTATAGAAATAATATGTTGAATTTTCACAATTATTTCACTCTTGCCCATTTGCAGTTTGGGCCATTTTCCGTTCCAACCAGTGGTCTACAATTATTTCATCAAAGGCCATGGTACGTGCTGTCCTGTCTGTAGGAAAGAGCATATAAAAGACCCCTTGCTGCTTATCAGAAAGAGTAGCCTATATGGTGGCAGCTGGTTTACTAAATAAATGTCAGAATGACCATATATCTGACGTCCAATAGCCGATGATAAGATAACAACCAATGTGCTCAAGAGGCATCGTTAAATAAAACAAACTTTACTTTTTTTTATTAAGTATGTAGTGAAAAACCACCAAGTGCTTCCTATTAATGATATGCCAGAGACAAATTGTTCCCCATAAACCGGAAATGAGTGAAATATTTTGTTGAAATAATATTCTGAATTTTAATATTTCAGTCTTGAGAAAATTACATTGGAAACAGTCTGTTTCGTTTTTGGTTACTAACTGAAATTTCTGCTTTTTATTTTCAGCTATCAGTTTAACCCAGGCTATTTCCAGATTGGGATGACTGGTACAATTCTTCTGAAGGCTTTGACCAATCTTCCTCACACAGACTTCATGCTTTGCAAATGTCTTATAGACACGGCTAGAGTATCCTTTGTCATTTTAAAATAATAATACCAAACAGTTTTATTTCTCTTTTGCAGAAAGTGGAACAAGATCTAACTGTCATGGAGTATGTTTAAACAGATAGATTTTGGTACCCATTGGAGTTATTGCTCCTGATTTTCTTTTGTTAACCATTTAAATCTGAAATAAAACATTTTGTTGCTCACCTCTTTACAGGGAAAGGGACAGGTAATTTTTTAAAGGTTTTGAATCAAACATTATTTATAAATGACCATTATTTTTTTAGTTAATACAATATACAACTTGTACTTGACAGATTTGATTATTTTTTGGCGTTACTGGGCAATGGTGTAACCAAGATGGCAGAAGTGATGAATATTTTAATTCACCCACAAATGGTCACACTAAAAATATTTCCCATGAAAGAATGTTTGCTATGGACAGAATACAAAAGACACTTCTGTCGATTCAGTAATTAGTGGAGTTGTGGAACATTCACTCTCGATTATAAATTCTATGCTTTGACTGATATTTGATCCCAGCACCTATAAAGTGTGATTATAAATTCTATCCTTTGATGGATATTTTATCCCAGCACCTGAAAAGTGTGATACCAATAGCTTAACCACTGAGTCACCACCAGAGTCAGTAAACCAGAGTGGAACACTTGTTTTATTTTAAAATATTTATTGTTAATACACCTTAACCTATTCAGCAAGATGAAGAGAGAATTGTGACAATTCTTCATTTGGCCTATCTACTGGAAACATGTCAATTCAGAGCATTCTGGGTAAGCGTAATAAAATTGTGTTTATCACTTTTATTTCACATAATGAAAAGAACATTACTTAACTGACATTTGTGATTAGCTAGTGTTAAGAAGCATGAGAAGCTGTATCTTCTCCATTTCTTCTTTTACCCTACCACTTGTGTCTGTGTTAAAAAAAATTGTTTTACAATAAAACACATACCAGATGGACAATTGATGTTCTATATTGTCATAATTAATATTTATTTATTTATACATTTTATATCTTTTGTCTTCTTTTCATCTTTATAAGAAAGTATTCTATTGATTGTAATTATTTTTATAATCAATCAAATATATCTAAATAAAATGAACATTTAACCAACATTAATATAAATGATCTTGCAAAATAATAAACTAATAAATCCACATTTGTGATTCATAAAAAAAATTCTTCTTATTATTTTTATATACTGTGAACTTTTATTATAGGTGTTCTTTTATACTGTTATGTTGAATGAATTTGACAGACTAGTGTTTTTCTATACTGTTTTTCAGACTGAACTTCAAAATAAACCTGAGATAGTAACTGGAATTGTGGGATTTGATGATTCTATAAGAAAATGTAAGTCAGAGTTGTGTAACCACATCTATCGTAAAAACAAATAAATATCCTTTAGAAGGAAAATGAAGCAAATGCAATAGTGTACATCACAACACACATGAAAACAGATGGTTCAGTCATCCAGCGGCAAAAAAGTGTGAAGAAAGACCAATAACTTTTGTTTAGTGAAATTAAAAAGTCCCTGCTATTTTCACCTTGTCAGTAGTGTATTAATACAGTCTTCATGTTGTTAAATGATAAGATTCACAATCACCTACATTTCCAATATATGTTAATCTCTTTGGGTATTGGGTTTACAATTACTCTATTTTAGTAACCATGATATTTTTACAATTAATCCTATCCCCCCCCCTACAAAAAAAAGAAGAAAAACCATCCCTGGGTGTCTGTATTTAAAACTATTTTGGTTGTATTTAACAAAGCATTGATCAGAGTACAAATTAACATTGTTAACTGGATTTTTAACATGAGAATGGAATAGCCATTTCTTGTTAGTACAATGTTCTTCGACGGTCACATTAAAAAAACCCACTAAAACAGACTGTCCAGTGTTAAATTTATTATATTTTTAGACATTATAGGTTTGACAATAATAATAAAATTTCTTTAACAATAGTATGACCCCCAATAGCCGATGTTTTCTTTTGTGTTTGGGGTGGGTTGATGTGGGGAGTGTCGTTAAATAAAAATAAATTCTGTTACCTATGGTACATGTGTAATGTCATTAATGATAGGAGTGAAATTTAGTATTGTCTTTAAACAGTGACTTTTTCCTTCTAGTTGTGTGTCACGTGGTTGGTGCCACATACCAGACTATACCAATAAAGACCCTGCAGGAGTTGCTGGGAGATATTCCAGGTAGTACATCAGTTTTTATTTTAAAAATAACTTTGGATAAACATATTTTCATTTATTACCCATGTGGCTCAACATATCTTGGTTCGTATCAAAGTGTTACATCCTAGTACTACATCATACTAGGACGTAACACATTGATGTCATATTATTTCATTTTCATTGTGTGTTTTTCTTTCTTTAAAATTTAACTTAAAATTGATAATGGGTAATAAATAGGATATTAAACTCTCTTCCATTTCGCATCATGTTTATGTCCCTCGTGAAATTGTTTTCATGCTCGTGACAATTGAAAATTATTTCACTCGGGACATAAACATGATACGAAATGGAAACTTGTTTAATTTCCTATAATTATCTATCTTCTCTTAGATAAGACTTCTATAAACATCAGTTATAAATTGGATATATTTTATACCATTCTGAAGTTATTATTTTGGTGAGACATTTATGCACAATTCTAAAGGAATGTTTTGTTATAATAGCCATCTTTGTCATCTTGATTTGTTATTGTTATTTTCAGAATCTCTTGCGAGTCAGTGGATATCAAAGTATGGATGGACGCAAATGGATGATGATGAAGGAATGGTCTTTATAGTTAGCCAAGAGGAAAATATCAAAACAAAAAATATCACAGAAAAAATTACATTTGACAGTAAGCTATACATAAATTGTATTAATGCTTTATATAAAGCCAGAATTTAAATATTGAAAACACTGAACTCACATTTCTAGTAATTAATTACTGAACGGGTTTTTATAAGAAGTAAATGTGGAATAGAGAACTAAATATAATTTCATTCACATTCAGCTTACTGCCAGACTGGTAGGTACTGATACCAAATCTTAGTTAAGGACTAGGATATTTTTTTATAGTGATACCATTCCAACTCAGAGTGCTCTACATAGGTCAATATATGGCACTTGCACCAATCAGTGGTTCACAACTGGTTTATCAAAGGTCATGGAATATATTGTTCTGTCTGTGGAAAAGTGCATATAAAAGATCCCTTGCTACAAATTGCAAAGAGTAGCCTGTGTGGGAGTAGCAAGTTTTCCCTTAAAAAGACCATGTCTGACACCTAATAGTCGCTGAATAAAAAACAAACTGGGGTGTCTTTAAACAAACTATCCTTTCCTTTCCCATTCAGCTTACACTTTAATAATGAATTTAAATTTGTATGAGTCTTGACCCACTTTATAATCTTTGTATGAATAGATAATTGTCACAGATAAAACATAACATTAAAATAAAAATATTTAGTATTCTAGTGTTTTTTATTATCAGTTAATATGGTGTTGTACCATGCTACTCTCACTTGTGCCAGATAAAAACATGCATTGACCTTCAGTTTTTATATTTAAAAAATATTTTATTACAATTAAAAGTTGTCATTTGAAACCCTAACATGGTATAAGTGTACGTATCTGTATTTCAATTTTATTATAAATGTCAGAAAGCAACACACACATCCCTATCTGCTTTACAGTCTTCTATTTAATGGCACTAAGTGTGTATTCACTGGATCACAACAATACATTTAGATGACCAGCCTAAAGGCAGGTTGTGTATCCAACAGTTAGCTTATGATGTTCTCAAAGCAACACTTCATGTTGAAACATACTGACACATTATTAAGTGCCATAATATTATTTATTAAAATGTTATTTTAAGACAAAGAATGGTCTGACTCAGTTTAAGTGTAATTCTTAAATATAAATAATTAAAGAACAGATGTAGCTTTTTGTGTCACATAATTATTTTCTGCAAATGTTAATATACCATGCCTTTCAATATTTCTGAGCAAAATACTGTATTTTTAATATATGTAACAAATAATCTTATTTTTTCTTCCAGGTGTTGCAGCTATCATGGCAAGCTCACGGTGACCTTGTGATAAATAACTGATAAATTAAATAGAGACACACACTATTTCATCTCACGTGAGATGCATCTTTTTACGTCATTTGAAACTCATTTTCTTCTGTCAAAGCTGCAACCTTTTGGAAATGATGCTTTTACTTCATGTCGGCATTCTTGGTTACAACTGAAAATTGTGCATGACCAATTTTAATGAATAAATGTTATGAGTTTCTCCATAACACCCGGTTATTATAAAAATAGACAAAATGGTGGCAGGATATTCTGCACATTGCCCTGGAGAAATATTTGACATCCAGAATTCATTGGAGAATTTTATGACATATAATAATACCATTTTGTCAATACAGTTTTACAAATAAAAGTCTTTGTTTGTGGTATGTCAGATTCAATATTATAACAGTTATAATATCAAAGATTATAGATTTTATTTAAATCTACATGCTTTATGCTGCATGCTTTGTTGAGAGTTTAAACAGGTCTGGGCATATTTTTAACTGAACTTCAACTTTTGCAGTAAAAATAACATCTTTATTGCAGATATTTCAATTCAGTAATTGTGAAATATTTTCTGACAATGATGTTATAACATTCCAGTGCAGTTATTAGAAATAAGCAACAACTGATTACAGTGTTTCATGCTGTTTCACTGGTTAATTCAGCTAATGCATCAAACCATTTTTGTCAGGTGATTCCTGACATCAGATTACCGTAGGATAGTTTTTCCTTTGGTCTTAACTTTTCCTTTTTATCCAAACTGACTTAAGTACACACAGTATGAATAAACAGTTTCTCAGTTGATTTTCTAAAGTTTTTCTTGAAGTTTCACACTTTCTTTAAGACTGACATAAAATACATTGTAAGGATAATGTATCCGATGTTCAGTTTGTCACGTAACTTCCATTAGTTTCTACTGTAGTCTGTATGATCCTAACAGACTTGAAGAACACATCCTGTGAGTAATGTCAGATGTTTTCAGTCCTTCGTGTGATTTCCATTAGTTTCTACTGCAGTCTGTATGATTCTAACAGACTTTAAGAACATCCTGTGAGTAATGTGTCAAATATTTTTACTAAACAATCAGTTGATTTCTGACAGTTTCTTCTGTAATTTTACTTTCTTTTCATCACTGATCATTTCCAACACAGCTTCTGTGAACACATTTTCTGCAAAGATTTAAATAATTTTTAAAATTTATTTTCTAAAGCTTTAAAGAGACATCTTTATCAATTTATTACTGTAGACAAGCAAGATTAACTAAATTTACACAAATCGATGGAACCAGGTGATTTGTTTGGTCATTTTGGGGCCACATTTGATGATTAAAACTAAAAAATTGTAACATCATTGACTGTAAATGCACCCCTAGACTGGGTAACATTCTTGTAAATAGTCTAGATGTGGTGTGCTCATTTTTTATTTGTTTATGCTGGTAGAAGTTTGAGGGTATGTGAGTTTTATCAGTTTACTTCCCTGCACATATTACTACAATAAGTAACGTTACAATATGTTGAAGAGGCAGTGTCGTATCTCGCAAGTAATACTTGACATTAAAGTGACAGTCAAATCTCATACAAATCAGACGTAATATGGTATACTATTTGACCACAAGAGCCCCAGTGGTAGGACATCAGACTCTGAAGCTGAAGACAGTGGTTCAAAACATATCAGAAGCTGGCATGCACTGTATGTGTCAGAATTACCAATAGAAAATTATTGATAAATGAATGTGCTCTAGTGGTGTTGTTAAATAATTTAACAAAATTGTTCATCACCATAATCCAATATTCAACTTTGTGACTAAAAATAAATGCTTGGTAAATTTCACAAATACCTTTTCCCATAAGAACAGAAGCTACCAGAGCCTTTTTTATGACCACATTCACATCCATGGTAGAGATATACTTTGTGTTGAATATATAGTCTGGCCACCAGTCTTTTCGCATGTCCCAACACACTTGAAGAATCTTTACACTTGATTTGTGCTTTCTAGTTAAGAAAAGCATAAAGAAAAGATGATAGTAGAATATTTTATAATGGTATTTTGTACTGTATGTCAATTTAAAGACTGGTACGACTCACTTATTTCTATTTACAGATTATTGAAAAACATATTTCAGTATTGACAAGAAATATTATTCAATGGATTGTAAAAAGGTATCCCCAATAATGTGGACCTTTATTTGAATAATGAACAGATTATTTACAACAATTATTTTATAAAGTATGTTTTAAATATTTTTGATCTTGTTAGGGTCTGTTGTTTTAACCAAATTATTTCTGATTGAATACCTACCAAGCCTTTCGTAAGTTTCGTCTTGCACTTGCACGTCTGGTTTTACATAGCCCATTATTGCTAAAATTAGGACATCATATACAAGCAGTCAGATTTAAATTAACACAACATGTTTTGTAAGTGGGGTGATCAAAATTAAATGGATTACCTACATTTTTGACAATCCATTTATAGCTTGCTCAGATTAAAAAATGTTACTGGCCTGTACCTGGACTTCATGTTTTCAATACAAGAGCTTATCAGTTGCCATGGTTGCAACTTTTCATTCCACTGAGGGTAATCCAGCAAATTAAACAAATGCTTGACAGCATGAGAGTCTGAAATGAAATACAAAGTTGAGGTTTCGAAAGAAACATTACCAGTTAAAATGTGAGATATCAACTTTAGAATGTGGAATTCTCAAACAAAATTGTGCTAGCCTATTCATCCCAAGTAAACAGACTGTCTTCACAGACCTCAGTTCACCAACATGACTCTGGTATTTCAAAGATATGTCATTGAAAAAAGCTTGTTTTATTAGGTTAACAAAAGAATATTTCTAAATTAAATGCCATAAACAAATAAGATAGTTTCTTAAATTTACCATAAAATAGAAATAAATATTACATTAATTGCATTAAAACAACTGATGACAGCCTCTTGTATATCCGATGTCACATGACATGCAATAACCTACTACTAGACAGATATGACTTTGCTGTAGACTTCATAATATGTCACTACAAATAGACTTTAATAGTGATAGTAGAATAAAATATTGTAATTATTTGTTTGAGATGGAGTACGGCATAAGTTGGGCATACCGCTTTAGCTTTGGTGGCTTATCTGATCGATTCTGCTAAGTTTACTTATTCAACTATAATTTCGTATTTCATTCAGTGGTCTACAACTGGTTTATCAAAGGCTGATGTTGATATGTGTTGAAAATCTTTTAACAGAATCCAAATGACAATACAATGTATTGTTAAGTATAAAAACGTATCTTCAACGGACATGCAGGAAATCTCTTTGGCTCTGTACTCATGAATCACTGTCAGAATAGTAATAACACCAGGTGTTTGCAAAAGTTGGCATTTACTGGTCTGCAGGTGGTATTCCTCATTGACAGTCTTTAGCATTTTGTGGAAGAAGTGAAGAAACCAACATGTTATAAACGTACCTTTTAGAAGATGGCACAGATCTAAAACAAGTTTGTTTGATGGATCTTTGTCTGCCAGTAACTGAAAAATATATTCATGTACAAATCAGAAAACTAAATACTATTAGTATTATCAAAGGAAGGTACATGTATATTTTCTCTGTATAAGAAGAGCATATAAATTTTCAGCTAAACAATCCCTGACATTTGAAAGTATGAGCACATACAAGTTATCTCCACTTAAACTGATGGGAGCAATTTCACAACCTGCCTGTAAATAGATGGGGTGCAACGATGTACTGGTATACTGGTATATCGCAATACTTGCTGAGTGCAATACATAATGTGGATATGGTTTTATCTATCGTGATTTATCTACCTAATGATTATCCATTAAATTCTTACAAAACGTATGGCTATGGCAGTAAATTATAAAAATAAATGTTAAACTTAATTAAAACGTATAAATCTACTGTGTCTATATATTATCCTTTTTCATCAGAAATTGATACAGGTCTGCCTCCCTGAGATATATTTAGTAATTAGTATGATAGTATCAAAATATGACTTTATTACATCTTGATAATTAATCAAACTGTATTGTGGTATGTATTGCAATATAGGTTTGCTGTATCGCAATATATCGGGTTACAGTTTTGGCCATGTCATTGCACCCCTAGTAAATAGTTGTATACATAGGCTAGTTGTACATGTACTTATTTTCATGCTGAATCCAATTAAGAATAAACCATGCTGAGTTGGGATTACAACTTCACTTACAGTGATGTCTGTCCAGTTCTGAGATTAGTAGGAGAAATGAAATTCAGTGCCACCACATTAATGCGGCTACTCTTTCTGATACGCAGCAAGGAATCTTTTATGTGTGCTATCCCATAGATAAGACAGCAAAAAACTCTGGGTTGGAGCTGGTACGAGATTAAAAATCCCACTGAGATTTGATCCCAGTACCTACCAGCATAACCCATGTCTTTTATGAATGTATGGCAGGAATTCACTAAAACCATGCCTTATAAATAGTTCCTACGCATCTCAAAATTCCTTGCATGGCAGCCATTTTGGCCAAACATGAATAGATTGTTCAAGTATCAATAGTATGAAGCTGTGATAAAAATTACAACCTTTAATTCCTAACTTTACTAAAAACTTCAAAAGATTAGAGGTTATTATTATGTCTGAAATCATATCACTGACATTGTAAATAGCTGCTCAATTTAGCTTCCAAAATATGCAATACCTTTACACTACTTGTAAATTGTTTAAAGATTCTATGTAGTTAACATATTTTTGTTGGAAAAATTCATGATTCACTGAAAGTATAAGCAGATACACTAAACTGTGTCAAAAAAAACGGTGACCGAGGACACGTGGACATGGCTGCAGGTATGACATGACTGGTACCCATCCAACATATGATAGATGTACACAAAAGGGGATCTAATCATCCCTATTAATTGATACTAACTGTTAGGGTTTGTATGATTTCCTCATCTGTTGCTCCATGACGGACCTGGAACTTGTACAGGTAGATGTGGGCATTAGGATTGTCTTCATTCTTCTTGCAGTAGGAAACCAGCACCTTATGAGCCTGTTCCTCCTCTTGCATGAACTCCAGCAGCTACCAGTAGACAAAACAAAACTTTAACCATTCACTGATTTAAAACAATATCTGTTGGTAACCATTTTATATAAGATTTTATTATACATCCTTAGACCAATCAGAATGTTACATAAATTTATGTTATGCATGCTTCGACCAATCAAAATGTCACATAAGATTATGTTATGTATGCTTTGACCAATCAAAATGTGTTTTCATTTTAGTGATAGGAAAGATAGATGTAGGTCTAAGGTAAAGTGTTCATCTAATATGCAGTTGGTTATCAAATTAATCCCCTTGAGTGAATCCATTTGGCTATTTTTCATTCCAGTCCATGATCAACAACTAATGTTATATGCTGTCTTGTATTTGAAGGTGCTTACAAGACACCTTGCTACAAATTAGAAACAGTACCGTATCAAGTTATGTGGTGGTAGTGGGTTTGTTATTTGAATCATGTGTTCTAATACCGTGTGTTCTGAATGCCATGTGTTTCATGCCTAATAATCAGGGCCAGATTTATACCTTGGGGGGGGGGGGCCCCCTCAACATAGAAATTAAATTACATAAATAAAAAAAGAGAACTAAAATGAATGAATAGATCTAATTTTATTATTATTACATTTTTTACAAAGGAAGTCCTTAGTCTGGGGGGGCCCTCTGGCAGGGGGGCCCAAGGGAATTGCCCCATTATAAATCCGGCCCTGCTAATAACTACCGAATAACCAGCATGCTGGAATGTCATTAAACAATTCTTTCTTTTTAAAAACTGACATGTAAAAATGACTACTTACTTCAACATGTTTGGTGATAAAAATATCCCAGACCCCAGGCTGATGAACAAGTGACTGAAAGCAAGTGACAGCCTTCTTTGCATTCAGCTTCATTTTCTCCTCATAGTTTACATGACTCATTACATCAGCTAGACCTGGATGCTCTGAAATCATTTCTTACTGTTAGAGTAAAACATTCAAAATGTCAAACTTAAATACCTAATTCAGATAGGCATGTATTTAGAAAGATGCACAAAATTCAGAAATAAAAAAAAAACATTTCTTTGTACATAAGCAAGGAATACATTTGGTTGTTTGTTCCAGTTAGTGGGACACAACTGAAGTATCAAAAGGCTGTGGTATGTGCTCTTCTACCTGTGGTAAAGTGCATGTAAACAATCCCTTGCTGCTAATCACAAACACAATAGAAGGTTTCCTCTAAAGACCATGTGCTGCATATTTTATACCTAATAGCCTCTGAATAATAATATGCTCAGGTTTCTTTGGGTGTAACAGAGATTTGCTAGCAACTCAGTCTGGTTGGATATTTGCCACTCTCCCAGTTTTTTTCCTCATACTGGTTTAATATTTATAATTTGTAAATAGTGACTAAAGCAGTATTTTAAATCTATTGTTTCAAGAAATAAAAATAATCACTTTAAGTTATTTTCATAATTATATAGCCAATATAAATAATGAAAACTAGTCAATTTCATTGATGTTTTAACAAGTGTTTCAATAAACAAAAAAAAACAAATACATTTGCAACCCCAGAATTACAAGGTTCAGAGGTTCCATTTCTCAGCGGCAGCGAAAATTGAATTTCCACTTTAGTGAAAAAATATTTAATCCTCCAAAAATATGTGTGCAAAACCTCGAGCAGACGACACAAACAGATGAGATTTGGCTGATATCATGTGAAATCTCATCTGTGATCGACACCATTTTGACTGGTTCACACATTTAAAGACCTAAATGTGTCAAAGTATGTGCCAGATTGCACCATTTTAATCCTAGGTTTCAAAAAATGTGTGGCCTAGAGAGGGTTGGGTGGAAAGTCCCCGAGCTCCCTCTACTTTTTCTGGGATTTTTCTCACTGGGACCCCTGAATGTTCTAACTTAATGAGGTTAAAATACAAGATAGAACCATGTAATTCTACAGTTACAATTTAAATATATAATCAACTGTACGCCTTTAAGAAGCAAAATGTATAGGATTGATTAATAAATTTGTTTTTAAACTAGGTGTGATCATGAAACATATTTATAAATCTGGTATTACCTCCATCTTGTGTGGCCTGGAATTCGTGTTTGTGTTTACATGCAAGCCACTCGACATACCACACCAAACCTTGATATGCTGTCAACAAACTCTCCACATACTTTGACTTGTTGGGTCTTTTCATACCTATAGCATTCTGCACATAACAATAAAACAAAATTAAATCACAGTCAAACAAACATACAAGAAAGCAATTTTTAAGCACTTTTTATGTTACTTGGGCACAATCTATGAAGTAGTTTGGTCAGAATCAGCCCTAGATTAAGCCTTGTCCGGATCTGAGGGCAAAGAATTTTTTTTGTACCAGTCTCAACCTGAGTGCCTTCCAAGAGAACAGGTTGTCAGAAACTGTAGTCACTTGTCTATCTTGCTTATTTATTAATAAAATATATATTTATTTTTATAAAATTAATTAGCCATACACGTATGCTAATATTAAACTCAAATACAAAAAACAGAACATGAACCATTTGACTTCAGAAAAATCTTAAACGGAATAAAACATTTTTTTCACCAAATTGTTTTTGAGTTTGTGGGTGGTGTGGCCAAGATCTGGGACAGGGGTCAAATTCCTTACTTTGCCCCCATTATAACCAGGAACTGATCAAAATATACCTGTAATGACAACAATTAGTATATTAAAAATCTATTATCACAGGTAACACTGACTGATTTATTTTACAATTTTGATTATTTTCAAATAAATCTCATATCTGTTTACAACACATTACCTGAATTGCTTTCTTAGCATCAGCTAGCTCCCCCTGTGTGAGCAGATACATGAAATACTCTAACACTACCTCCTTGCCATTGACATCCGACAAAATCTTCAGCTGGCTACAAATACAGAAATTACAAAACAATAGTCTGACAGTTCGATACTTTTTAAAAATCTTTTATAACATTTATCTCTGCAAAACCACCATCCCAAACAACAACCACTACATTTACAATAGTCCAATGATTTTAAGTTCTCTCCTGCAATCAAAAATAATGAGATAAAGTAAATATTAATGTAAAATATAACAATTAAAATAAATTAACCAGGATCTACAATTAGATTAAAATATCTTAATTAATTAAGTTTCAAGTTGTAAAAACAATGTTTACCTAAAAACATATTTTTCAAGATTATATTTAAATATCTTACTTGCATAGCTGTCCTATAAGACTGATATTTCCAGATGGGTTTGTATAGAAAATTTCCATTCCAGCCTAAAAATATACTAAATATATTTATATAGATAACAATAAGTGCTGTACAGATTTTATACAACAAGTTAAATAATACAATTTTCCAATGAATTCCATTAGTTACATATGACATCCATGGGATTATGATAATTTATTTAATATAACTAAATAACTGTTTTTAAAGACCACAAAAATCTTTTGACAAACTGCAAAATTCTGGTTGCTACCTCTGAAATTGCCTGCGGCAATCTGCAATGCTGTGGACTTTGATGCAGAGTTTTTCATTCTCCGAGGCACTTTTTTGTTGTAGACAATTTATTTTTTGATCTATGTTTTTTCTTATTATTAAAAATAAAGTATTCTTTATGCTAAAATTGCCGTTGAAAATGCAGTGGAAACCATTTCTCTACAGCATTTATTTTGCCGTGGACATTTTCGTAATTGCAGAGGCTGCAGTTACATATGACACTCATGGGATAACGATAATTTATTTATTATAACTATGTAACTGTTTTTACAGAATTCTATGTGAGATACTTATTTAACACACATTTAGACACAAAATTGATTATCGTGAGTCTACATGTTCATTATTGCATAAATGTGATTTAGCTAAACTGGTCACATAAGTTCCTGGTTTTTATTACTAGTGAGATGTTTTCTACATCTGCATTCCTATGAGATAATGTACAAACATGACTTACCCTCCATATCGTGTTGGTTGTGTGTAGAGGTTCGTTAGAAATGGCCTTGATGACCTTCAGAGCATCCACCCATCTGTGTGTAACGAGACATTCCTGCAGTAGCTTGAACAGTCGAGGTACGAGGTAGAAATGATTTGAACTCTTCAAAGCATGAAAATTATCATCTACAAAATAATAAACATACAATTACATACCATTAAACAAACCCAGAAAGTTATAGAAATTTAAAAAAATGAAACATGGTGTAAATTTAAGTTCTATTTACAAAAACATTTTGGAGTCTCTTTCCACCTCCAAAATTTTATAATATAATTCTATGAAAAAAAAAAAGAAAAAAAAAAAAAGAGTTGTTAAATAAAAGCCTTTATTATTGTTGCCACGCCAAAGTGAATTGGTTCTTGTAGATGTTTTAAATAACCAACATTACAAAATGAGCTGAGTTATATTGTTTTATTTATGTAATATAATTATAACATGTGAGCACTGGCGTAATTACGTCCACTCTCTAGTACTACCACTCTCCCTCTCTTTCACAAACATCTCTGTCCTTTCATTCAACCCGGTCTTATCACTTTCACAGACACTGGCTTGACTCACTCTTTATCTTGGCAATAACTTCAACTGGCAACCTTACCCAAACATTGGATTTAATGTCCTAAACAGTGGCACTAATTAATGTCCAGGTGGCAGGAGAGAACAATATCTACAGAACATTGTTATATTGCAAATAGACTAGCTTCCCACATTATTTTACAAAATTATGGTATAGCCAGTCCTCTGTGTAGCTTCAGCACATTATAAAAATATACACTTACTAATAGAGACACTGTTACTTAGAGTAGTAAACCATTCTGTGTCGACATCCTCCATAACCAATGTTAGAAACTCATTCTGTTAAGATACAGACAATAACATTACTAAATGACATTTACTGTTTGACACATTAACCAAACTAATATATTTATACATAAGTGTAAATCGTCTCAAATTGGAACAATTAAAACAATAAAAAATACCCATTATGATGCAAAAGGTAGATATACTGTATGTGTATAGTTCCCATATTATACTGTTTATAGTTCAAGTTTCTTTCAAATCAACTGGACGTGGTGGCGCAGTGGTTAAGCTGTCAAACTCATGGTACTGGGATCAAATCTCAGTCTGGACATGAGATTTTTAATCTTGATATCAGCACCAACCCAGAGCGAGTGCTAATTCAGAGAAACTAAGCTTTTGTTGTAATAGTTGTCAATGGATATATGGGTTATTAGAATATTAGATTCACAAAGAAATTCAACATTAATATTGTTGTTTTCCATTATATGCAGACTTTATTTGGAATTAGGCAATTGACTGAAGTGTAGTTGTGAGCATATCCTATTTTACTGGTTGTAATCATCACTAAGTGTACTCTTTACATTTCAACATAACTATTTTAAAATGTTTTATTCATAATGCAACTATGATACTGCCCCTTTAATAATCAAATTTCAACTAATAAATTCCTGTGTTCTACATATTATCAATAACATTAACAACATTTCTGTTGAAATTTACAACGAGTGTTGTGTCCGCATAATCTTCGGATTCTTTTTCTTGCTCATCCATTGGCAGTTATTTTATTTTCAATTTACTTCAAACTTCTGTAAAAAGAAAGAAAAGAAGCTTTGTTGGCGTTTCTTTTTATAAATACCAGTCTATTATTTTCTACCACGTGCTTGTACTATTTTCTAAAACAATTTTGTAATTAAAATTATTGAATTTGTAGGTTTCTACTTATATTTAAAATAGGTAAAAAATACTAATATATCCCATCATATAAATAAATTGTTATATAAAGAAATATTATCAGTAATTACGTTACCTATTTTATATATTAAAAATGTCATTTTTATGATAACTCTTTGTTTCGTATACACCTTTGGCTTTGACATCTCTCTTTTGACTCTCCATTTGAGAAGAGTTCCAAACACATTGCGGGAGGTTTTCGACACCTCATCATTGTTTGTTTAATCAGTTTAAGCTTCCCTGGTAAGCTAATTAACTGAAAAGAAGTGTAATTAAGTCAAGCTATTGTCATATTTAAAAAAATGCCATTAAATTTATCAGTGAAACATACATTTCTTTTTATATGTAATACGTACGCTTTATTTGCATATGCCATATCATCCATATGGTTAACTTATCTATTCAGACTATAATCACTATTGTAAAGTTATGTTTATTTGTCATAATTTGAACATTTGATAAACAGTGACACTCATAGACACGTGTGCATATTCGTGCGCATACACAGCAAAGATACATGCATATTTCCCTTGCTCTAAAACAAGTGCATTATTAAACTCATACAATAAATATTACATGAGGTTTGTCATGATAGTCATACTCATAGTACTCGTACTCATACTCATAGTTAGGATAGTGCAATAATAATTTATGTAGAGGCAAACCCTTCATCAGGTTCAAATTTAGGAAGTAGGTGTATGGTACAGACACAATATTACTGTAAAATATATATATAAAAAAAATAGTACATCAATATAAATCTGAGAAAGTTATTACATTACATGCAATCTCCACCCCTGTTCTGATTCTTTTACTGTTTTAGCCATGTAAAAATTAGTCAGGCATTGGGCTTATATTTTGCAGAATTGTTTCAGAATGTATAGTTAGGAAGCCAATAAATTTTATTATTCTAATAATTCACATATAACTTCTTTTTGTGTTTGAAAAAAACAAGAATGTGTTTGTTTTATTTGTTTTGTATAACAGCATCACTAGAGAGCATTGATTTATAAATCATTGGCTATTAGATGTCAAACATTTTGAAATTTTGACATGGAGTCAAATCTGAGTAATTAAACTACTGTTGTGAAACCCTGACATTGTCATTCAAAATACTTAATGTCATCAATATTTTGTGTACTTAAACATTTTGTACAGAAATATTTCAGCATATTTTATAACTTGATACAAATGATTGTGCAAATAAAGTATAATTTGCTACAAAACTGATTTAATGGTGCTCAATCTTTTAAGTACATATTACATTTAATAATTATAGTAATAAAAACTATTAGGAGTCATCTCCCTTGAATTATCAAACCATGTTTGTTGTTACGTTAACATGCTATCAATGGTGTAACTGTAAAGTCATAGATCCACGACTGACTGTAATTTCTCCTAGCAACCTTGACCACTGTTTTGAAAAGAGGTTGAACCATGTTTTTCATGATGCATAGTGTTGAGAATATCAATAACATTGTGGTATACTTGTACACATTAACTATACATGTTAACTATTAAACACTAAAACAAGTTAAAAAATTACATGTCCCACCGTATACAAAATTCTGGTTATTCCTATATCGCAGGTAATAAATAAATAACTTGTTTTTCAGTCTGAAACAATGTTACTTATTTCTTGTTTGATGTTGAGTTTATTCGTGGATGTGACCATTACCCAGAACGATCAGTATGCACCTGGTGTTCCCCCTCACCAGCAGCAACAGCAACACCATCATCCACAACATGAGCAAGCACAACACCAACAGCACCAACAAGATCCAAATCATCAGCAACATATACCAATACAACAGCAACAGCAGGTGCCAATGCAGCAGCAGCAACAGCAGGTGCCAGTGCAGCAGCAGCAGGTGCCAGTTCAGCAGCAGCAACAGCAGCTTCATCAGCAGCAGATGAACACACAACAAATGCATCAGCCGCCTCAGGGTGGTGTGCAGCCACCTGGAGGGCATGGACATGGTCACGGTCATGGCGAGCCTATCAATTTTAAATCTGAAGTGCATAATAGAGAGTAAGTTACATTTGTACACAATGTATCTCTTTAAATACACAATCTCCTGTATTTCGTGAAAACTGTACAAAAATGGTGATAACAGGCTTTTCAGAATACAAAAATGACCCCAATATTTTACTGGTACTGATAACCCATTTCATTTTATGTAACCCATTACAAAATACATATGCGACAGTAACTTAACTCATAAAATTTTTTTATTACTTTTTTGGGGTTTGTTAAGTCTTTGGTCAAGGGGAAGAAAGGAAAATAATATAAAAGCTCTCCTGATTGCTGAAATATTGTGCTGGATTGAGAAAAACAAATACATTTTTAATTGAGACATAACACCACAAAGGGTGCATTTTCAGTGCAATTACTGTATCATTCAATTTTTATAAAACAAAATTGGAAGAAATGTTACATACTTTAATTGTTACCATGCAAACCATATAATGTGAGAAAAGTTATGAAAGTGGAAAACTTATTTCTCATGTATATAGATGTATATTACGCACTATGCAGTATTTTTAAGGTAGTTTATTTTACCTTTGACCCATGTTATTCAGTTCAATATGGAGTTTTAGTCGGATGTTCCTTAAGTCATTACATATACATGTAATAGTTAAAAATGGTATCCACAACCACTTTTAAATAAAATTTATGCTTTGATTTTAATGAACCAGTGATTAACACCATGTACCAGTACATGATTTTGACCAATCGATTGGAATTGTGATGGTTTACCAGCTATAAATATTTTAACTACTTGTATACATGTATATTTCTCTTTCCAGTCACATACAGGATCATTTACAGAATGTTATTGAATCGAAACCTAAAGAACAGATGACAGATGAAGAGTTAGAGTTTCATTATTTTAAAATGCACGACTTCGATAACAACAACAAACTAGATGGGGTGGAGATTGGCAAAGCTCTCACCCACTATCATCCAGGTGAGTGTCACAATAATACTTATCTTTCAGTAGGTAGCATTTAAACTCAAAATACATTACAATGACAATAGCTACAGCAACACCTGCTATTAAGAAATCTTCATGGCAAAATAAATGCTGTGGTGAAATAGTGTCCACAGCATTTTCCATGTCCATTTTGGCATAAACTATATTTTTAATTATAAGAAAAAAATACATTTAGTCCATGGCAAAAAAGTGCTGCAGAGAATGAAAAACTCAATGGCAATCTACATGGCATTGCTGATTGCCGAGGCAATTTCAGGGGTTGCAATAGGCTGGATGGGTTGGAGAGGGGCAAAGTTCTAACCCACTACCATGCAGGTGAATGTCACACATAATACATACCTTGCATATATAATACCTATCTTTCAGTAGATAGGGTTTAAACTTAAAATGCATGACAGTGACAAAAGCAGGTGGCATCGTACCAAATCACATGATTCTCAGATCAGAGATCGAGGTGCACTGTAAAATCTATCCGAAATTAATGAAACCTCAGCTGTGATTGGTAGATATATGAGGCAGTGGGTAATTTGTAAATACTGTGGCATATACCCTGTAATTTCATTATCTTTTTTTAGCTGAATAATTATTATATCAGTGACCCTTGGTACTTGTTGATACCTGAAGTGGCAAAACAATTGCAAGTGATATTTTGTGCAGATCTAAGGGAGCCCTATTGAAGTCGTTAAAATGCTATGTAACACTATATTTTCTTTGAGTCATAGGTAATGACAGACATCACACTGTATATGTGTATACTGTCACAATGGTTTGAAACATTGCTTCTATTACTTTTATTAAGAAATCTTACTGTGGTCGTCAATGAGAGTTTATTTGGTCCAGTGATACAGCAAGAAGCTGTATGTAGGGGAGATAAGCAGGACTGTCACAGTACCATATAGGTATAACCTCAGTTTGAGGTGAGATGTAAAATTGTGTCTTGCACACCATATGACTGAATGGTGGAACAGCAACACACTTAATATGTCATAATTTTGCCCAACATACGTCACAAGAAATGACGTCATTGGCCAGATTTAGAAAACTAAATTACAGCTTTGATGTACATGTAGGTATTTTCTGAAGCATATTTTATTTGAAAAAATAAAATATGCTTGAAAGGTACAGAATTGTTAGCATTATCAATTTAAATATATGTTGAAATTGTTTCAAAACATGCTCCAGTATTTTCAAACATTTCAATACAAAGTTCTGACAGTATTACTTGCTTATTTATGCTCAGTATGTCCTATATCAATCAGTTTGTGCTGGCCATTACGCAAAATTACCCGTACACACAAATTAAAATGCACAATTAAAAAAACATTGGGTTCCTTTTTTCATTCTACTTTCATTGGTTTATGACATTTGGACTACAATTATTAAATTATTTTTTTTAGAAAATTCTGGTAAGTATTTATATGTTGCACCCTAAATGTTTGTTTCCATGAAATGTGCATGCCTTCTGACATGTGTATATGCTTTGTGTCACTGTTAGTCAGCTCTGTGTTATATTTACTCCATATCCATTTTCACCGCAACAGTTCCGTTATTTTTTGTCCCTATTTTAGCTCAGATTTTAAACCTGAGTTGATAGCTAATTTAGGTGGACAGAATTCTTTTTAATCAGTTAATTAATATGAAATTAAGGTGAAATATATGACTCAGAGTTATTTGCTTTAACATATTTTTTCTAACTTCAGTGCATATGTGATGAGTCTTTCAAACAAAAGAAACATGATACCAATACATGATAATCGCTCATCATCTTTTATTAGAAAATTTTGTTAGTTTTATCAGGCCATATGATTTCAAATTTCATGGGAAACGCTTTTTTGGGGGTTCTGTGCTTTTGGATAGTGGGAATCCAGTGGAAACTTTTTTGGTAATCCAAAATAATGCCACAGTCATACAAAAATCATGGGAAATGGTTTCCGTGATTTTGACGACACTGTACTAACACGCTACTGGTAACGATCGTTACTGTGAAATCCTATGGCCTGTTTTATTCTCCTAATAATGTAAGTTTTATCTACTAAAACATGGTGTATTTTTATGAACAGTTATTTTTAAGGTGGTTTTAGTATAACAATTTTCAGTTCTATATTAAATATGATTAAAAACAACACAAGACACAACTCACGACACTAAATATGATTAAAAACATCACAAGACACAACTCACGACACAAGTACCTGCATGTAATAGAAGTCTGATTTGTTTACTCAACCAGTAGTCCAGTAAGCAGCCATTGAAGTAACTTTGAAACGTGACCACATCCAATTTTGTTCTGGCACTTGGCAGCCATTTGCAATGTTTCATTACTTTTGGCAGACTGTACAGGTTACGTAACTAATTGGTACCCAAAAATGTTGTGTGTTTACTGTTGTCATTAGAAAATTGACCTATAGACATTTCTGTGTTTTCACAGTCAAATGTAGTGGAAGATGAGTTTCATTTTATTCTTAAATGTTCTCTACATCATGAGTTAAGAAAAAATATATTAAAACTTATTATTGGAATCTTTTTTTTAAAAGTTTTTGAAATTATGCAATATTGATAATGTAATGCAATTTTGTAAAATATTTATATAATTATAAAGCATTTAAATTAAGAAAAGAAGTTATATAAGGTATTTTCCATTTATGTCTGTTCATTTTTTTGCGTTTTGTTAATATTTGTTTGTCTTCTGGAGTATCAGGGAGCGGGATGTAGCTCAAAAGGTAGCGTATCTGCCTGTGAACTGGTCGGTCATCGGATCAATCCTTCTCAGTGGATCCATTTGCAGTTTGAGCTATTTTTCGTTCCATACAGTGGTCCACAACTGGTTCAACAAAGGCCGTGGTATGTGTTGTCCTGTCTGTGAGACGGTGCTTATAAAAGACCCCTTGCTGCTTATGTGGCGGCAGGGAGTTTCCTCTAAATACATGTCAGAATGACCATATGATTAACATTCAATAACCAATGATAAGATGTAAATCAATGTGTTCTAGAGGCGTCGTTAAATAAAACAAACTTTTTTATTTTTTCTGGAGTATCAGAGCCTGTTCTCCTATATTGTATTAATTTTTGTAACTTGTAATTATATAATTTGTATTTAGATTTTTAGTTTTGTATGTATTTACAGATGAGCTATATAGCTCAATGTCAGTAAAGAAATAAACTGTCATTTTTGAATGTCCTCAAGTGAATTGATCTCGACAACACAACTTGTGTTTCAGGGAATTACATTATGGGCTGATATCTGCACAAACATGTTGTTCAGAAAGTACTCTGCCATAGGTTGGACACTAACATTAATTTCATATCACATTTTAGTCCAACAAATGTCACTTGCATTAATTTAGGGACACATTAATTTCATGATTTAGAGTATTTATGGTGCCAAAAATACAAAGTGAATTTTAATAAACTACATATCAATCACAGACCCCATCCACAGCCTCTTCAGCCACTAGTGTTTTTATGTATTCCTTTGCTGGTAATCATAGTTTAACCTACTTCTGACATGTAGTTCTCAAAATTATTAACTTTTAACCTCCTTTTATAATTCCTTGAACATTTTTTCTCCAAGTATATGTTAGTTTGAAATGTGCTTTGAGTATATTTAGACAATTTCACAAAACAGTTTTTTCTTATGAGTTTTTTTTTTGAGGCTATCATACATATCTTTCATAATGGGTTCTAGTACTTTTACATATAATTCTTTAACTTTGGTTTATTTTTCTAACATCCCTAATAATAATATTACTTATGGTTTGACCAATCTATTAAGTTATATTTCAAACCTTATTTTTATCATTCATATTCTAATCTAAGCTACCGTAGTTTAATTGTAAAAAGGGGGACAACTGTTGATGGAATGTTTCCAATGTTGCAAATTACATGTTACATGTTTGATTTGAGTGTATTGTTTCCAGTCTTAAGTATTTTGCACATCCTAAAAGAAATAATTATGTTTTATTTATATAAAATTAGTTTAGTGTGTTCTTGCCTATTCTCTATTTGACATGCATTTATTATAGTTAAAACTGAATAAAAATATAAAGATAGAATAAACGGACATGTATTTGTAAAAAATTGTTCTTTTTCTGCATCATTTTGAGAATATGATTTTCCTTTTAAAATAGTTTTTCATCCATTCATTTGGGCTATTGTATGGCTGTGTGATTTTTATTTCATTATAAAAAATCAAAACATTTATGATATCATTTGGCCAGACCATTAAAGGTGAAATATATAATTAAAACAAGTAAATTAATCACACTTTTTAAGCATCAGAGATATGATATTTGGAAGACATGATCCCATGAAGATAAAACTATTAAGAGTCTGGACTCAAGGTTTAAAATGTTAATGTCATGATGATGTGATACAAACAGAATGAAAGTATTTTATTTGGTAAAATAACCATCTGAAACCCATCTTTTAAAAGTGGTTTAATTAACACTGAATTTATTTGTGTTTTATTTTTAAATAACCTTTTTTTATCTTCAAGTTAGGGTTATGGTAGGTTAACTTCATCATTTTAAATAAATCTACATCAAAATAATCCATTGTTAGAATGATAAATAGAAATAGGAGGGGTTTGGTTAAAAAGCTTTTCATAATTTCATCACCAAAATACTAAAATGTTTACCCAATCTGTATAAAAATGAGTACCAGGCAATTGGCTAATTTTGGTATTGGCTGAGTATGTTTAAGTTTGAGTCCAGACAGAAACTTTTACGACCATAATCTTTGAAATAAACCCATTGTTACCATAGAGGCTAATCGTTTTTAGTTAGCACTTATTGACAAACTGGATTTTACATAATACATTAACATACAGTATTTTACATACCAGTTATGAAGTTTTGGTTTGGACTAGAAACAGCCAATTGTCTCTTGTGAGAGACCAATACTACATCCTCTAGAAGCTTTAGTTAATGCTTTAATTCTCTACAACAAAGCAAAACTCCATACCTTCTGATGTCAAAAGGAAAATTACCCTAATTAATGGAGCAATGGATAAATGTAAATAATCAACATCATCTGAAAATTCCATCTTTATTATATAAACCGTTCCCTCCACTGAATACAGCAAGATGAGTTTGTATTGTTAATCATGAAGTTACTGTGAGCAAGAAATTAATCTGTGCCAGTCATTACACAGAATCACCCTTCCATACAGTTTAATATGCACATGTAGAAATACATATTACTTATACTCCATTTCAGAACTGACATAAATATATCCGAGTTAATTACTTTAGTTTGTGTGAACACAGGTGAAAAATTACAAGTTTTGGAAATGGATATGTAAATATTGACAGGTTAAACATAATTTTTTTTAAATTATGTATCAGTGGCATGCATTTTGGCAGAAATGGAATAAAAATAGAGTTTTTCATTTTTATTAAATATTCCCACTGACAATGTAAAAATCAAGTTGAAATTAAAAAAATAACTTTACATTGGGAATCTTATATTTTGTCAAATACCGGTACTATGTACTTAAAAGCATATTTAGTTTTTAGAATATTGGCTCATGTCAATCAAGTATGCCAAATCAACTGTCTATAAGTCGAATCAGTCTATGGTTTTTTACAAGTCAAAACAAGTCATCACCAATATCATCTTTATTTTAATTTTATTCTGTCCATTAACTTGGTAATTATGCTTTAAAAATCAATAATCTTAAAAAAAAAAATGACCTAACATTTGATTAAACTATTACTCCATGGTGTGTGTGTTTATTTGATCTGATTATACATCCAGAAACAGTATTCTTTTTCAAACATTTTGTTTAAACTATACTGTTTGAAATATGTAGGAGATATTCAAATGTAACACAAGATAACAG
>JAULBS010006845.1:0-11318 GCA_032355785.1 Symmetromphalus regularis | reverse complement strand
ATCTTAGCTTGATTTTAGTACTACATTCAATGATATTGGATGCCAAGAACAGCAGATAAAGCAAAGTAACCAAGGGTTACTAAAAGCTGTGTTGTTTTTGTGTCATCCGTCACCAAGTTTCAAAAACCAATTTATGATATTAAAAAAAGTTATTAGTTTAATTTGTTTTATGTCACCGTGTAGAGAAACCATTTAGCTACAAAACTAATCCAAATGCAAGTTCTTATGACAAATAATTTGTTCGATATGAGTAATTCCATGTAAACAAGTCAACAAAATATCCCTCCAACACTGCTTGATCTTGCCCATTTATAACAATGACAGGATATTAAAATTCAAGTTTCAAAACACACAAAAAATATTTGTTCAATGACATCCGAGTATATTATTTATTCAGTGGCTGCTGGAAACAACCATGAAGTCCGAGAGTTCAAGTACGAGAACATCACCTGCAAACACCGATGATAATGAATCATTAATGTATGTCGCACACACACCCTCCACCCCGTGCTCTTGACATGGTACGAGACGTACAAGGGAAACACCCAGGGAGATACACTGCCTTGTCAGTTTGCTGGGGAAAAAAAAGACATATATATTATTATACATGTATGTATATTAACCAACTAATTACCCAGGTATTATAATCTGCCGATCTGGATGAAAAACCATGCATGTTATTATTGTTTTTTTTATTTAATAAGGAAAACATGAACCAAAGCCTTTATAACCAGTAATGGACAGTGTATCATTGTAAATGGTTGTACAAGTTGTAGTTTATGTACTCATTCAGGATGAAGCTGGCATATGTATTAAAAGTCTCTGCCTTGACTGGGATTCTAACCCATTTGCTGAACACTTGATGCCCTTGCCCTAAAAACGACATCACAGTATGGACATATACATTTGTGTGCAGATGGCAAATACATGACGTAGGCAGGTGATTTTTAAATACAGATGATGTTTATAACAAACTTCAGATTTATTCTATTTTTAAACACAGATGGCTGATGTGAGAAAATTAAACGATTTTGTTACATTCATGAATGGAGTTTCCAACAATCAATACAAATATCAAACAAAGCTCAAACAATTTTATTATCTGATCACATACATGGCAATATTATGATTGAAGCAACACGTAAACTATTTACTTAATGATTGTTATTTCTATTGAGTTCATCAAGGTATGAACTAAAAAAATGTACAAAATGAATTGATGGAAACGTTTATTCATACCTGGGTGAATCTTAAAGAAATAAAAGACAATTCTTATAATTAAATTTAAAACAGACATATTGATAATAACACCAAAAAGAAAAGTATTGGTTGTTTAATGACACCACAGCATATTTTTATTCAGCAGCTTTTAGGTTTTAGACATATGTATTTGACTCAATGTCTTTAGAGGAAACCCATTAGGGCCTACTGCCACAGCAGCAATTGGTTGGTTGTATTTATTTTTGTGCTTATATCCAATTAAGGTTCAAGCACTCTGTCCTGGGCACACAACTCAGCTTCCTGTTCTGTCTGTCCAGGACAGAGGTTAGTGTTAATAGGAGACACGAAACCCGCTGCTTTTCGATAAACAGCAAGGGACCTTTTATATGCACTATCCCACAGCCTTTGTTAAACCAGTTGTGGACCACTGGTCGGTGTAAGTGGTATACACCTACCCACTGAGCCTTGCAGAGCACTCACTCTGGAGCCGATACTGAGTATGGGACTTTTATATGCGTTGATAACCAATTTTGGACCATTGGCCAACACCAGTATTTATTTAGTATTATTTTTCATTCCTCAAGTAATAAAGCAAATGTTCAACAACACAAAGTTCAGCTAATCAAGTAATCATGATGTCATCAGAAAGAAATTAAGACACTTTGTAGTCTCAGTAGTAAAGATTTCAACAAGTTCACTGGTTATCATTAATTTTGTCCCTTGACAGAAAAATAAAAACCCAACAAACAAACCAATATTAATAACCTAATGTTTTTACAAGAAAGTAAAAGTAACCCAGATATTGATTGATCAGAAGATAGGTGGTTCAAAACCATCTCACAGGGTCAAGTTACAGTTGTAGTTGACTATACCAAACTCCATCCTTTGACTTATTTAAGGGGGATTGCCATTAATATACAGATGTAGATACTTGTAAATGTATATATGAATGTATGTTGTATATATGTTAACTTTATACTGGTGTAATAATTATATATATGTATTTTAAATTTATATATGTTTATTTTGGACTATAAAGTGGTAGTTCGTGGCAATAAACTATATTTAAAAAAAAATTAAAATATTTTTGTTAAAATAAATATAGACATTTAAAAAAAAAAAAATTCTCTTCAAGTACTTATTATTCACAAAGAAAATCTATTTGGGAGAGGGAGGTGATTGTCCAGGGGGTAAATGGCACAAGGGTTACTTGTCTGGGGTGTACTGGTCCACGGTTTATCTGTCATGATACTGTATATATTCCCAGATTCCTGTGAAAAATGACCCCCTCTATATAATTATAAACCTTTATTATATTTGTAACCTGGGATCAGAAGAATAACACTCACTTCATCATCATTATGGCTTTAATCAACATTGTAGTAATATATTAAATAATTGTTTAAATCTATAAAATAAAAATAATAATTCATCACATTGATACCTGATCATCATATTCGCTCAGCTATACAATTCTCACATTGTGTATGTAATTAAAAACATTAAATGTGTACATCAGATATGCACTTTAATAAAATAAAAATGCAATATATATAAAATCCAACATGTACCAGACATCTAGCTCTATGCATTTTTAGACACCACACACATAAAATAACTTTGCATTTAAATCAAGTTAATAGAAAACAGTTACAATAATTATGAAAATGGATCTGTCCCTTAACAGAAATAAAAGTAAGAATGACCAAAGTTGGGGATAAGATGGCAGGAAAAGGTTAATGTTTTAATAATAATAATTGTTTTTTAAAATGTGTGTACTGCCTTCATTCTTCCTCAGGATCTTCTTATTACAAATTCATTTATATACAAATTCAATGAGAATGTTGTCAGCTTGTTAAATTGATAAAAATGCCTTAGAAGGTTTAGCCTATTATGAAAAAAAAGCCAGTTTTTACATTAATAGTTACCCATTTGAGAAGAGCAGACAGTTTTCTTTGACAATTTTATTCCTGATTTTAATGTTAACTAACACTGGGCATCTCAAAGAAAAACACGCTACAACAAATAGGTAAAAACTATTTCAAATATGCATGTTAAAAATGTGTTAATTATAATTCATGTAATAAACAAAAATAATGTTATATCCACCAATCAAAGCAACAAAAATATTTACAAAAGCATGTCTGAAAATAATTATTCTGAGCAAGTGGTTTTAAGTTTTTCTAAACTCTTTGAAGACACATCTCTGTGTACAAGTAGCTACTGGTTCATATGAGCTTACAGCAGAGGTGTTTAAATTACTTAACAGAAAATATTATTTCACTTTTAAAATGTTTTTTAAAATGTTGCATTTTTCACAGCCTGCTATTACTCAGATATATTTACAAAGATGTAGCACTGATGTAAACACATTATGTGACATCAAAAATTCAAATCACCAAATGTATTCACAAATATAGACCAAAGTAGAAATGTTTATAGTAATCTTTACAAAGTGCCACCTGATAACATCGTATTTAGCATTTAGAATTATTGAGACTTCCATTGTCACTGGTACTTTAGTAAATCATCTCATGTGTTTGTTCGAACTGAAAGTGGAATAACTGCTACAGCAACCAAGTGATAGTTTGCAGGGATTTCACAAAGGAAAGTCCTCTGATTTACGTGATGGTATAATGGTATTCCATAAATGTATGTCAGTGATACACCTCTTGCATCATTATGTTGAGTGCACGTAGTATATCTTTTCTTGGCATTTTTTCAAGATCACTTTTCAGGTGACCCAGTGTATACTCCTGGAATTCAGGCTCATACAGGAGATGTTGGAATGGACTTTTGTTTGAAGCTTTACAGTGGTTCTCAAAATCTCTTATTCTGGAGTAAATCCACCCATGTAGGTCAGCCAGATCCCGCCAGGTAGCTCCAGTGTCGATCTCTAATTTATACTGCAATAGCTTAATGATCTTCAAACTCAAATTAATTACTAGAATATCATCTGATGGCATGGCAGAGACCGCTCCAGAAGCTGGAAACACATAAAAGAAAACCCCATAAATTATATAGTCTTTCTATGATCTATAAAAAGTGGCATTTGTGAGATGATGACCATAAGACTTTGTGTGCAAGCTAAAATAAAGCAACACTTCTGGCCTTTATAGACAGGTGGCTTTTATAGCAGTTTTGAAAACACCCAATAATGTTAATCCAAGTTCACTTGTCCGTAGGCCTAATTATCTATACTCCATGACATGTCAGATGGCACATACATACAAAACAAAAAGATTGTAAAGTGATGACATGGATGTGAGTGTGTCATCTCTGATTTAAATCATTTAATTAAAATGTATTTTAAATAAAACAGAATGCATTGTATGCTCACATTTATTACCGGTAAGCGATTGTTAATGTTTATTATTTGTTTTATTAGTATCTTTTGGGGGATGAAAATTTAGGTCATTATGTGTGTACATGAATTGAAGAAATCTGCACAGAATGACATCAGGGTTGATTTGAGGGTACTGGGTGGCTAGCCAACTCTCATTTTTGGATTAGCTATATTTTAAAAAATAACTTCACTATCTCCTCTATTTCACCTAGAATCACATTAGAAGTAATTCTACAGAACCTACATGCTGTCATACTGCAGAACCATATGTCTTTAGAGCATAATGATGACTGAGTGATGGCAAATGTCATAAGTGTCTGTTAATATCATATACAATAACTTTATATTTAAATCAACTTAATACCCCCTTCACATACACAGATTTTTCTTATGAGTCCTTATGGATCACCAACTCGTAGTCAATCGCAAGCATCCGTAAATAACTCGCTGGTATCCATAAATAACTCGTCACAACTCGCAGACACTCTTAAGGATCCTTGAAAGGAGAGGCAAATTATTTACTTAGTCTTTATATTACATTTGGGCAAGATCAAGCAAAATGCTACATTTTGAAAACAATACAAATTTTTGAATACAGTATGGTTAGAAAGCTATTAATGTCTAGTTTCTAGAACTGTTTACATTTTATAGATAAACCAAACCATTAAAACATTATACTAATTTTAGCATATCCTCTTTTATTGTTCGATAAGAGTAACTTTATATGAAAAACATAGACCTTTTTTAACAAGCACTTTACAGTCAACTAATGTCTAAAGTATAAATCTAACAACTTTAAATAGCACAGCACACCTTTCTTTGCAATTGTAACTTGATTTTTCTCTCTTAAGTATTATAAATAATTAGTGGTAACAAGTTGAAAAATACTGTGATGTCCTTTCATCAAATGTCCCTCCGTCACCAAAAAAACATGTGTTTTTAAAAAAAATGTATTAAAGCAATTTTTAAATTTTGATTACACAGTATGAACATGAAATGATTTGGGATTACTAATAAGTGACAACTTCAATTTTTTAAAAATCACTTTAATTTAGTCAGTATCACTAATTAAAAACCTGTCCCTTCACTACCAATAATATAGAAACATGAACTTTTCACAATATTTTCAAGGATTTTGTTTGATAAAATCAACTTATTTGATACTACGAACAATAAACACATCAAATATATATTATGTGTTACTTAAAAGGACTAAAAGCATTTGATGTTTCACAATAAACATCTCCAATTCACAAATTCAGTTAATCCCTAGAGCCCAATCAAGAAAGATGTTGCAGGTACTAATTAGGGGCAATAAAATATCTTTGATCATGAGACTAAGGGAAATTAAAGATGAAGTGTGATAAGTGTGTTATTTGAAACATAAATAGTTTTTTTTTAGCCTTTGAACTTGCAGTGTGAGACCTCCCAAATCCCAATAATAAACAACTTAGTATGTGTAAATAATGTTTCTAATAACTTAATAACTTACTGAGTTAGAAATCAATTTATATTCACAGAATGTGATATAATGTAATGCAACTAAATGTGATCTTCTGACACCTTTTCAATGTTTGACTTTGTGTCCCATCACCATGATTTTCTTTTTATTAAAAATATAATTAATGACATGGGCAATTCCACAAAAATGTCGACCAAATCATCAAATTTTAAATTTGAATATACAGTATTAACCTTAATATGACTATTAATAATCAAATCAAGTGATTCTTGACAGTTCTGCTTCAAAAAATTAGTAAAATCTTTGACATAAAGTCCATATTTTGCTAATTTCACACAAAAAAATGTCATATAGTGAAAAATGTGGCTGAAGAAGAAAACCAAGCTAATCTTCATCCTTCTTTGGTCCTTGATAATCAATTTGAAATGCCGGTGTCATATTAAATTGTGATTTGAACCAAAATAAAAATTGTTTGAAAATTATAATTAATGCTAAAAATAGATACTCATTCTAATGTCGCACCCGTGACAGTAAAAGAGTAAAAGTTCTGATATATTTCTAAAACAATTTATATATAAAATAAAAAATTTGAATGCAAATCTAAGTTTTGGTTACAAACAAGTGTGAAAAATAAAAAATTCTAAAAAATTATTGTTTTACCCTTTTTTTATGTCATGAACTTGGTCAAGCAATAAATGTAATCTGTGGGCCTAGAGGGTTCCTATACATGCTCCCCTCATGATCCTTAATGAGTGGTACCATTCTGATCAGAGCAATCCCAGAAATAATATTAGCAATGTTACCAGATTTTATTTTTGATCTGTTATTTTTGACTAATTTTCAAGATGGCCACCATTAAATGTTACAATCAACAATATCTCAAGTATTGGCCAACTTAGAATCATGATTTTGGTGTCTATTCCTGTGTTTTCAAGGTCAAGGAATCCACTAAAACCATTACTGAGCTTTAATAGACTATTATTGTCTGCCATTGTTCAAGATGGCCACCCACAAAATTTAAAATCGACAATATCTCAACTTCTATTCAACATAGAATCAAGATTTTGGTATCTACAACCATATTTTCCTGGTCAAGGACTCCAGTAAAATGATTACTAAGCTTAATAGATCATTTCTTTATAGTTACAAATAACAAATCCAAGATGGCTGACCCAGCATTCACTACTTTCACGAAATATTAACACGTAATGAATGTATTAACAAAATTTTGTCTCTTTATTAACCTTCAGGACACAGGCAAGCGACTTTTCCAGACAACGTCATGCTATCCCTTAAATACTAAAGGCACCATTTCTCGACAATCGAACTGGCCCTTTAAAATTAGTATTTCCTGTTGCTTAAATGCATTATGTGAGGAAATGACGCAATACCTATCAACACAGGATGTTCCCAATTGCAAATGGCGGATTTCTGAAGCGTTTGAACTCCTTTATCAGTCGAAATTTTCGGTATAGATTTGGGTATTTTTTATGAAGTTTTTCGTAACGTGACAAGCAATGGCAGCGCTATGCAGAGATTTTGAAGAGCTAATTGGGAATAAATATTATTTTGAGTTTTACCAAAGGGGAGGATTTTGATTCTGAATATCGGGAGCAAACAGCGAGAGAATTTATAAATAAACATTGTGAATAACACCTTGGGTCAGGGCGAGAATATGGTGTTGAATGTAAGCAATCTGACCATAAATACGAATCACCAAGCGTTGATTACAGGATGTTTTTTCATTAGTTTTTACGCTTTTCTAGACCGCAAACCGTGCATCTACAAAAAATGCCCTTCAAAACCCAAAAATAATATTAATTTGTTAATACCTTTATATTATTATATTGTTTTGTTAAGTTTTAAAGACAAAATATTTGATCAAAATAAGGTGCCTCTCAAAGTGATTTTTCGAAAAATTAATCCAGTAACTCTTAAAATAATTTAGTAGTCTAAAGGTTAATGTATTTAAAGTCATTTAACTATATTGGGTCGCATTTCACAAACTGGTTACCCCAAAAAGGTGGATCCATTATGCCTCAAATGTTTTTCTTGAGGTAATTTGAATTGTTTTTTTTAGTAAATACTGGCCCTATAGAGGAAAACTGTACAAATTGTGTTCATTAGAATGTTTCCTTTAAAATGAAACTACTCCCATTTCTTTGTGGTGAAAGAGAAGAATTAGCAATGCCAAATGCCCCTGCTTAGTCATTAGAAAATAGGTCATGTACATACCTTCCATCAAAATCTATTATCATCCGCCGAAATATTACATCCAATGACAAGTATTTTCATTTTAATATATTTTAAACTTATGTATCTTTTATTATCAATAAAGTTGTTTTGCCTATTAAAATCCATTTCCATGTATTTGTTGATTATTTCGCAATCCCCACTCTATTTCGCTTAACAAGGTATCAAATAAGTGTTGGACACTGGCATGTCACGTATACAAGGTCAAATTCCAGAGGGCATTACTGTCGAATTGCTGTTGGTTTTTTCTTCACATTTTGCATGTGGACAAAAGTGTCCCGTCTGCAATGCTGCTATAATACTTAAACTGCAATAAATAATTTTTTTTCATATAACCACATGTGTGAAAATATCTGTTACCATGTAATGAGCATTGAGATGTGAATTTCCTGCAAACGGAGCAGAGTTTTTGACCATTGTACAATAACCTCAAAACCCATGTCTGAAATTTTTTTTTTTTTATAATAAAATGAATTTTACCCTTCATACACTTTTACAAGAGAAAAAAGTTGTTATAAATGGAAAACCGTAAAAGTTATAAGACAACAAAGTCTGCAAAATGTCCTGTCCGCGACTAAAAAATACCATGGAATGGCCCAATAGACAAAAAGAATATATGACTATTTATTGTCAATAATGTATTATTTGTTATAACATTTTAAAAATAGTATGCCATAATACAAATCAAATTTTATCATATTTCGACCACAAGCTAACACTGTTATTAACCGTAACCAGACCACGTGGATTTGCAAATAGCATTTGATTGTGAGGCATAGCAATCGGCTTAATTCATTAATTGGTTGTAAAAGTGTACGCTTACTTCTAAAATCTCAAAAATTTTCTTTCTCAGATTTTTTCACCAATTTGTAAATTCTTTTACAATTGGGGAATTTGGCGAACAACTGCACAAGTCCTGATTGCAGTACAATTTCATCATTAACAGTCATGTTTGATTATTTATGTTTTACAGATTGCTGCCCACACAACAGATACGTCATGGTCATGGAAACTCCAAGTGCACAATGTGTCGGCCGTGAGTTCGTGAGGCAATATTACACACTGCTTCACGAGGCTCCTGTCCATTTGCACAGGTAATTAAACAGCCTTTGATATAAGTATTCCAAAGTGATTTTCGTAATTTATAAAATACAGTTGCAAAACTGCTATTTAAATAGAGAGTTTGATTCTGAACACAACCATATCAAAAACAAATTGATGAAAAAACTATTATTTTATAAAAATAAATTGTAGTAGACTTGGAACAATTTCGTGAATGCATGTTTTGACACTCGTGGATTTTATCTCCATAGAATCGATCTTGTGAATCTCTTAAATCCGATAAGATAATTTTTAGGAGGGTGAGGTCAGTTTTTTCCCTTTTTTCTCTCCCAAGCAACGAAAAAGAGCCCGGTCTTAGGTAGAAATGTTTTCTGGGAACAAAAAAATTGAAACAGTGAAAAACAAGTGAGCAGTCAGCACTCGGTATTCTGTGAATGATCATCCTTTGCTTCAGTTTCTCGTGGATTACTTCGGCCATATCCGATGTTCTATGAAAAATTGTGAAGCACAGATGATCTCTGGGCTCTTATTGGTTGAGAGCAGTCACATGAAATCCAACATGGCTGCACCTGTAAGTTTGTCTAACGTAGCATGACCATAGCTCATAAAATACATGTTAGAGACAATTTGTTCTGATGGAATTCGGTGACAGGGATGTGGATGATGTAAAATAAATTAATAAGACAGGCGAAAACACATTTAAGTTCAATTGGATGGAAGAAAAGGACCCTCAAAGTTTACCAGAATGCACCATTTCCCTCTATTTCAGGAAAATCTTTTGCCAAACCCTCCCCTGGATCTGTTGGTTTGCTACCTCGCAACAAATTCCTGTTTTTTGGGGTTGTCATCCTAAAAATCTCCCAATGAAACGAAGTGTGCATCCTCTTGTTGCTTTTCAATGAAATATACCCTTTGACCATGGTCTCTGATAAGGCTCTTTCTTCCTTTTTTTTTTTAAAACAGTTTTTCTCATTTGCTATTCTCAGCCCTGGGTACCGGTGTCAGAGAATATTTGTTCCCCTCAGAACTTACATTCATTCCCCCTAGGAATATTTGTTCCCTCTTCTGAATATTTGTCGCCCCCCCCCCCCCCCCCCTTTATATGATATGCAGTTTTTTTGAATTATAAATTTATTAGTACATGTAACAATTTGAAGGAGGTATAGCTAAAGGTATGTTTGAGTAAAATTATGAAAATGTTGAATAATCCACCCACAAAGTGTAAATCGTTACAAAATATTTGAGTACATACATCAATATTTACTTTATGATTCCTTGATCAAAGAGATAGTTGTTGACAATTTCTTTGTTTTACCTTAATTCATCACTGTGTAACTATTTGTAGCTTCATGATGTTAAACACCGCAAATTATAATGGGGAAACAAATACTCGTTCCCTTAGAACAAATATTCTCCTAATATTTGTTCGGGGGGGGAACTAATATTCTGTATTTTGAACTCTGACCTGCAAAATCACGTGATTTGGTACGATGCAACCTATAAGGGCACATTGGAGTTATTTCCCATAAAATAATCTTCTATAAAATACTTTGAAATTGCTGATTTACTTCCTGTAAGTTAAAATTAGTATTAACCCGCTTCGTGCCGAGCCTGCATATGTGTGGGCTGTGTAATAAGACGTAACGTCACATAGCATTGTACTCTTTAATTAGCTGTTTGTAATTAATTAGACAGTTTTTCATGGAAAAAAATACATTAATCTGTTAATGAAATCCCCACAGATTGTGCTCTCCAGATATTAAGAAAATCCATTGTTTACTGCAAATTAAAATTACCCAGGAAACTATGTGTTTTTTGTGTGTTTACAATTCACAGTTCATCCATACTGAAGACCCTTTTTCACAATAACTCGTCATTTGTCGAGCTTTGATAGTCACCACTACATTTATGGAGTAAATCTATTAATAGACCTGATCAAGCCCGATGACTCTATAAATAATACTTTGAACCTGA